>WMED01018908.1:0-12571 GCA_019650415.1 Pipa parva | reverse complement strand
TTGTCTTCAGTACTGAAAACCATTTTGACGTTTCTGTATACAAACTACCGTCTGCTGCTTCCATATCCTAGCAACCACTGAAGTAAGTAAGTAAATTTTTTTTTTAGTCAGTTAGGAGCAAATCTATTTTGGACTCATAATACCAAATTTTATCCAAATCGGCCGAATTTTATGGAAGATATGATTAAAAATGTTTTGGTGTGTTTTTTAAGACTCACAGTGTAGTTAGTGGGATATATTGAGAATGATGTCAGCACACATCACAGGGAGAATTCACATCAATTTGCATGACTTTACATCCTACTTCTATTTGACTGACTATGACACACAATGCATCCGACAGTGATCACCACGGTCCGCTTGTTTGACAAGAATATTTGTCCCTTAGTCAATAATGCAAAGTGAATTTGCGACTATTTTGTAGATGAGACTTGCATTTTACAGCCTAATTCACCATTGTGCGAAGTGAGCTGAGAAGCCTTCGGCTCACTTCGCACATGGTGTTATGCGCCCTGCACGCGGACATCAGTGAGTGCATTAAAGGAATTTCAGTCTTGAGGAGAGCACTCGAGTCGCCTCGCCGGGACTGGAATCCCTTTAAATGCGCTCGCTGATGTCCGCGTGCAGGGCGCATAACACCATGTGCGAAGTGAGCCGAAGGCTTCTCAGCTCACTTCGCACAATGGTGAATTAGGCTGTAAGTGTGATGAATTTGACAGGTAAATGCACCCTTTGGTCAGTAAGGCCACAATCTTTGAATACAGCAGTTTGACAGTGCTTAATATACTGTTTTTTGCAATCAACGCTTTCCGGTATACCATATGCATCATTTTTTTTCATAAATATGATTTTCAAATAAAAGTAGTAATTATTCCAAAAACACATAATCGATTGTGCCTTGGCCTGTTTATAAACTTCTGTACAAGAAAGTTAAAGCTTCAGATAAGGTCCTAGTGAATTTGTTCCATGTCAGGGCCATTAAAAGAAAAAAAAATATAAAGTTAAATCCTGCTTTGACAGGAACAAAGGAAGGAAATGTGTTCATCTGGTCCAGTGAAGGTTGTTTTTACAACTACAGCAGAGATTTAGTAGAGTTGCTCATAAGCAATATTTACACTCCATCCCTTTCCTACAGAGTTAGTCACTTCCTGTTCAAAGCAAAGTCTCTCCCCTCTTCCCAGAAATGAAAACAATATGATTCCCAGCCCAGATATCAACTGTACATATACATATCTTTTTATTACATTAACATCTCACGTTGATGCCTTCTGTGATTTTTAGGCTTTGTTAACATTTTGTTCTCATTTTAGACAGTGCTGTTTACATGACTCGTGAGATTCGCTGTCAATTGTTTGCCTATGAAAGAAAAAGAAAGATCAGCAACAGCTACACATACAGGAGTTATATGGGTTCAAGCAAAACTACCTCTAAGCTGCTGCTTATGCACTAGGGCAGGGGTCTCAAACTCAATTTACCCAGGGGCTGCTGAAGATAGAGTCTGGGTGAGGCTGGGCCGCATCAGGTTTTCCACAAGAAAACAACAGATTAAAGACAATACATGGCCCTGCGGGGCAATCAGTGGCTTTGTGGGGCAATATGCAGCTCTGCTGGGTGATTTACATCTGCTGAGGAAATTAGCATCTTTGTGGGGAAATACGTGGGTCTGCGGATCAATGTGCGGCTCTGCGGGGCAATGTGAGGCTCTGCGGGGCAATGTGTGACTTTATGCGCTACTGGCGCATCTGCAATTTTTAAAAAAATTATAATTGGGGTCAATTTTATGGCTGGGGGGGGCAAGCTGGGGACACTGGGGGTATTGCGGGGCCAATGGGGGGTATTGTGGGGTCACTGGGGTGTTTTATTAAATATATCACACAGACACACACACACACAGACAGACAGACACACACACAGACAGACAGACACAAAGACAGACACACACACACAGACACACACACACAGACAGACAGACACACACACACAGACACACACACACACACACACAGACAGACAGACACACACATACACACAGACACACACACAGACACACACACACAGACACACACACACAGACACACACACACACACACACAGACAGACAGACACACAGACAGACACACAGAGACACACACACACACACACACAGACACAGAGAAAGACAGACACACACACACACCCTTCTCTCTCTACCTACTTTAGCGATCAGCACAGCACACGGATCACTTCCTGATTTGGGCTGCTGCTGCTGGGTTTTTTTCTTACTTACACAGCTTTATTGATATGATTACAGCCCTGCCAGGGACAGCCACTCGTTGAAAAATGATCAGCCGAGACCGGGCCGCAAAACCATTTTTATGTATGGCAGAGGTGGGGGCCGCAAACTGTCATCCTGCGGGCCGCATTTTGCCCGTGGGCCGCGAGTTTGAGACCCCTGCACTAGGCTGTAACAATTTGCCCTGATATAAGTCTCATTGGTCAGCTAATACTACTGCAGTTAAGAGCATCTGAGTAACACCTGACTGACATGCTTTTCTGCTTTGTGTCAAAAGGAAGGGGATATTAGCCCGGGGATGATTTTCAGCTGGGTCAAGCTGGGTTACCAGTCCAGTTTGAATCAGAGTTGGGAAATTTGACCATGTTACAGGACCCTGCGATTTACTGGTAGAAATACAGTGCTGCCTATAGATTGCAGGAAAAAATGGGGGCACCGTTTTTTTTTTGTTTTTTTTAGAAAATTGGTTAACCAATAGCAAGGCCAGAAGAGATTAATTCATAATATTCATTATATCTGGGGTCTAAAACATTTGTTAACTAAGGTCTGACATACGTGGGCACCATTATAGGAAATACTATTCATTATTATTGGGATTGGATTGTATATCTTAATACAGAACATACTTATGTAGTAAATGCTCCAGCCAAAGGTTTTTGATTAATGCTGGTAGGGTTTTATCAGTTGTCTGCAGGAAGAAAAATGGGATTTTTCTCATCATACTGATTCAAATATTTTTTGCATATACTGACCTTATTGTCCAAACGCTTATCCCATGACAGATATATACTGTATGAGGCATTTTTATTAAATGGTGATATTGGCAATGTACTGTTGTCAATGTTTTCACCAAAATAATTGTACATAATTGCCACATTACAGTTGTGCCTGGTACGATTACCCTCCCCTTTAATTAAAGGGGCCTTTAATTGTACTTCAACAAGATACAGTGAGAAGCAGCTGCAACTTAGAGGTAAAGGTAATATTCAATGACAAAAACAACATTGTCAGTAACTTACTATTATAACCATTTATTGGATATTTCTCCTAATACTATAGGTAACTTAAAAGTAAAAGACCCTGTGTTGAAATTATATATAATATTGATAACTTTGATGGAACCAAGAGTGTAATGTTTAAATGTCCAGTGTAGGCAGTTTTTAGTGGCAAGTCTGCGATGTCAGAAGCTACGAGTGATCTGCAAACAGTTACAATAAAAGTGAACGAGTAGGTGTTCTAGGTGGCTTGCAGAGGTGCAATAACTCTCCAGATGGTTAAATAAAAATTAATAAGAAAACTGAACAAAAGAGGTCAAGGGGATATTTATAAAAATCGAAAAGGTTTTCTACTGGCATATCCATATACCTTTAATTAGATCAAAAATATGAATATTAATCCCCTTCTGACCTGTTTTATCACTGAAAACTGTTCACCTGGTTGAGGGTGGCAAAAACGTATTATTCCCTATGGAGATAGTTTTGAAATGTGTTCTGTCTCCATCGGGAAGATCGGCGATATTGAAAAGCTTGAGCTCCATTATAAGCAATGTAAAGTGTTGTGGGATTAACGCATCAATATTTATCAATATAGGTACATTTTATTCTGCATTACATAAATTGAGGGAAATCAAAAATGTGGCAGAAGAAAAACATTTTCTGATATAAATAAGAGAAGAATGGAGTGAATGTGGAGTAAGACCAACTCTACAAATACAAGGACAACATTTGCATTAATTGGGTAAATGTGTATCTAACTAAACTGACAAATGGTCTAACTCCAAACATTTTTTTAAAAAATTGATCCAAAAGAGTAAAAAAAACAAAAAAAAGATATAAATAGGAGATCAATGCTGCACTCCAAAATTATAAAAAAAACTCAAAATAAGCCAATGGACGGGGGTAGGATATATATTTAATTCATGTAAGCCACTCACCATAAAATCCTAGTGACAATAAATATATAAATATGTCTATATAGTATAAATATATAAATAGTATGATGTACATTTTGCCAAACCATGGTTTCACTTGGGTCATTAAGGAGGAGTGAAGTGCACCCATAATTTGGGTGAGTTTTTCTAATACCTGGACCCATACTGGTTGTTTATCATGTTAAAAAAATGAGCATTAATAACAAGGCTTCACAGTTTGTTCTCTGAATGCAGCTAAATCTGTGACAAAACACTGGCAAAACACAGCCCAATCACTTAAATATCGACTGTGACAAACCAACTGCCATTTTGTCTATAGGAGGAATACTGAGAGTAAGCAATAAAAATGCATTCCTGGCATTTGCCGAAATAATCACCGATTGATAAAACAGGCAGTTTTGTCAGAGTTGCCATTCAAGGCTACATTTAATTGACTTTTTTTGGTGTAGTGTAGTCTTGTTCTTAACCTGGATTCCTTCCAGTATCTTAGTTTAATCTATACTGTCCACTATGGTTTTGATAACATATTGTCTTTGTGTCTTGTCTATTCTCCTTCTATAGATAGGGTATTGATCAGCTGAATAACTTCAGCTTTCAGTTTTTTTTTTTGTTGATATCTTGAATCTATTTATTCCTTTTCCTAATTAGTTGTATTCATGAATGGCTTGCAGTTGTATTCTCCTTTATGTCCTCTCATTACTTAAATCCAGTGCTTTTTTTGCAGTGGTACGTGCCAGTACGGCGTACTGGAAAATCTGATGACTGATCAGGTCATTCAGACAGACAGTGGCTGGCTGTGTTAGTGCTGCATTAGGAGCAGTACTGGCAAATATTTTTTTACAAAAAAAGCACTGCTTAAATCAGAACTTGTAATTTTTACAACTGGAATATCAGGTCCTCAAAATGAATCTATGCGAGATATGGAGCTCCTGCTATTAGATATCATACCCTATTACCTGGTCCACTATTTTCTGATTTGAAGCTGCTTACTCTCCTTTCACAAGGAGTTAAGTACGTTTGTAGAAACTCAGATAGGGGAGTGGTTGTGAATTAAGTATAATTGGACTGAGTTGACACTGTCCAACACAAATGCATGCTATGTGACTTAGGGCCCATTGGTTTAAAAAGTACGGCTTGCTTTTGACAATAATTCCTACTCTGAATGGTCCATTGTATAACCAGTGTTCCCTAGAACTGTGCTTTGTGACCATTCTTGTTTAACTTATTATACTGTATTAACGTTTTGTTTTACGTTTTATAAATGATATAGAGCTTTAAGTACAGTTTGTGGGCTTACAGATGACACAAATATTATAAAAAGACCATGGAAGAAGTTAACCTTATAAACATACATAAAATTATGCACCTGAGTGCTAAAAAATCTACTTGCATTGTATTCCCTGGCAGCAGAGGAAAACTTGGCACAATATTAAAGGAGCATTTAAAATGTCCGTTGGGTTAATTGTGGACTGAAGGTTTAATAGCCTTTCTAATGCTATTCTGCAGCTTTCAAAGCTATAAAGGTAGTTTTTTGGTATTAGAACAAAATTAATTCAAGGGATAGACATAGAATTTTGCCCCAGTGCAAGTTCTTGGTAGGGTCTCGTGTGGAATATGCAGTCTTATTATACACATTGCTACAAATAGAATATTTAAAGACTGAAAATTAATGGTCACATATTCAATCAATAAGAGTTATTGATCTCTTAATTTACAAACCAAACCTAAGTAGAGTAAAAACAAAGTGAAAAAAAACAACAACTTTTAACTGCACAATATAGAATACACTACTTGGAAGTCTACAGAAGTGCACTGTCCAAAAATCAGTTCATATGTAAGGAAGAAATTCAATGATAAGGATGTGTTTATGGTTCCAGCGAGCATATTAGAACAAAGGTTTAGAAATAGGAAGCACTATTATACAATAATAGAGGAAGCAATAAAATCAGCTACAAAGATTATCTGTTTTTAAGCAGAAACATATGACCATATTGGGCTACACTTTAGGAATAAAAGGATTACTCTATCTTTTATGTCACAATGGGTCAATAGGTGAAGATCATGATGTGATTAAAGAAGAATAACTAGTATAAAGTCAAAAGATCTACCCTCAAGATCCATCATACCACACAAAAAGTAGATTAAAGTCAATGCAATAACTTTAAAAAAAAAAAATTGCATTTTTCATGGAAGGGTTTTAATATGATTAAAATAAAACCAATACTTAAGGCAATAGTCACATCAAAGTCAATGAGTGAAATTAGTATTTAGGGTCTGCTGGTATTTTCCTTGGGAAAAGTAATGATAATCAAACACCCTGTTTTCCAGTGTTGATGGAATCAATAGAATTATTTATTATTATTTCTATGACCTCAAAAGCAGATATTTTCTGTTGTCCTCCATGCATAATAGTTTGCTTATACAGGGCCCCATTGAGCCTAGTTTATTTTTAAAGATAGCTTTAAAAAACTTCAATGGGTGGGTTTATTCATGAAAGTGAGAATTCGACAGTCACAGTCAATTCTCATCACTTTGGGTTGCTACGATCTGATTCTCTACTCCTAATTCACTAATCAGTGGATTCCCATAGCAAAGATGCAAACAGTAGCCATCTTGTAAAGTGTAGTATAATCAGTCAGCCCCCTAATTTACTACTTCAATATGGCGAAATAAAACTGAAGAATGTGATGCAATATGCCTTGCCAATTTTGCTACTGCTACAGACTGAGGGGGTTATTGACTAAAGTTCAAATTGTTTTGTAAAGTTCAAATAGTTTTGTGTGAATTCGGCAATTCCTCATTCTCAGGCATTCAGCAAACTCTCCGATGTGTTGAATTCGACAGCTAACGACAGCCGCGTACTACACAATAGATTGTTACTGATACTGTTGCGACTTTACTATGGGAATTCTGACACAGTTGCAGATTAACTATGGGAATCCACTGTTTAGTCAATAAGGAGTAGAGAATCAGGGCGCAGCCACCCAAAGTAATGAGAAATTCACTTCAACATTCCAATTATCTCTTTGATGAATATGTAGATTACCTGAGCATGTAAAGTTGTGTGAATTATTCTGTAAGTCCCCAACTGTTGTACACTGTAAATGCAAGCTTTCCAGACTACTTAGGTCTCTTCTTCAGGCAGAAGTCATAACATGCTATGCCTGGAGAAGAGACCTAGGTAGTCTGGAAAGCTTGCATTTACCATCTAATCAGTTAGCCAATAAATGGTATCACCTATACTCTATTTGTCTCAACACAGTAGTTGAAAAACACACTTACGGTATAAGTTGTATATGCTAGACAGCCTCTTTCAAAAGATTTGTAAGCATTTTTATTTTGTTAAATAAAATGTATTACTCTCCATATTGTGTGCTTTATTTTGGGAACTTTGTATTTACAGCTTATGCATCTGAAACTTATTATAAGATGATGATTGTACAATATAATGGCTTAGAGCTTTATGCTTGTTCCAGAACAGCTGGACATCAGTCATGGATGGTAAATACAACAACTATTACTACATATAAAATTATATATATTTAAAACCCACCCATGCAGCAGCATGTCATCTTTACAAATCACAGAAAAGTAACACTTGTGGGTTTGGCTGTAAGTCTCATTCTCATTTAACCTTTGAACTAAATTATGTCACTCTCTCTGCAACCTGCCCAGTGCAACCAAAAGGCTTACATAGATCACAATATGCCTAATGGAGAAATATTAAACAATGACATAGTCAGTCATTATAAATATTTAATATGCTCAAAGCAAAATACACTAAATATACCAAGATTGGATCTGTTGTTACTTTGCAAAACTCCACAGCGGATGCAAATAAATTGCAGAAATAATTGCAAACAATTACTGTAGCGGTCATAAAAGATTTTATCCATCACTTGAAAAGGTCATAGAAAAATGAGATCAGAAGGTTACAAACTCTTAGAGAACAAAAAAAGCCATGCAAAGGGACAAGATAGAGAGAGCCGAATAGAGAATTAGAAGCACATAGAAGTATACTTCTCTTGTCTCCAGTCTCTGCATGAAACAGCAATTACAAAGATCCTGGATTATAATGACAAATGGAAAATAATACAAGTATATTGCTTTTGCTTAAGGATTATAAAGTACAAAATGACTCTACCTCGCATAGGGAATTTTCTAAGAAGTGGTAAACACTCCATCAAGCCCAACTCCATCTCATTCTGTAATATCTAGCCATATTCAAAGTATTAATCTTCAATACTCTTCATCTCTTTTATGAAGAAGCACAGCAAACTGATGAGAATAGGAAATCCTAGAACCAGAGACTCCTGACTTTCTGCTTTCCCAGGGAGCCAGACAATTAATCTAACCCTATACCCCAAAGAATCAGCAAACTAGCAATAGGAGCCTGAAAAAACAAAACCAAGCAACCCCAAAAATATTATACCTACATCCAGACATGGAATATGTGCTCCATGTACACTTCTATTTAAAACAACAACCCTGACAAGACATATGAAGAAGAATGCCTTTGGTTTCAATGGAACACCTACCTAGACTCACAACCAAACCAATCAACAACACAATATATCATAAACCCAACCGTCAAGGATGCTTCGACCACAACCCCTCTCCCATCCCCTACCCACAACCAAAGAAACCCTGCCCCCCAACCCCCCCTCCCAGAATTGATAAAACTCTATTTTAAATCGATTTTTCAAAACTAAGACAACCTACTATGACTTCTTAAAGCATTTTATTTACTCTTTATTTAACTCTGTAATAAACCTATCCTGTGACAGCTTATTTGAAAATGTTTACCACAAGTGGAAAAGATATTTTTCAGAATGCAAAGTGTATGTAAATGCTTCTTTTGAAGCAAAATAAAAATTTCAAATAATAAAAAAATAAAAATAAAACAACAACCCATTTATAACTTCATGATTTTAATCATCTGTGGTCTAACAACAAATGTTCATGAAATCACAAAGCAATTACACATCATTCCAAAACCACAATTATCTCAAACTAGATAAGGATTTCTGCTCTCTCCACTCCTGTGCAACCATATATGTTGTTCTCTGCAATTCCCAAATATATGTTAACTGTAATGATAATGATTGCTGTTGTTACCATGCTGCTTGTGCTAACATTTTCAGGGTGTGTAACATATTTGCATGTTTCCCTGCCTGTGTAGCCAAGTTTAAATTTGGCAAGGTGCACTGCTCCAAATCTACCAGTTTTACTTCACCAGTTCAAAGGGGCAAAGTAGGATGTTGATGGCAGGGCTCCTGTTTAGCATAGGGCGACTTTTCCTTCAAAAGACAAAGAGAGGACAGTGACCATGTGACAACATGAACTAGGAATATGGTGGCATAGAAAGAGATGTAACTCACTTAATATAGTTAAATTAACATTATAAAGATGATCTCACTTGGCGTGATTGAATTCACAGCACTATGGAGGTTATTCACAAAGGTGCGAATTTGACTGTCGAATTCGCAAACAGCGGATTCCCATAGCAAATCCGCAACAATTTCCCCATTGTAAAGTCGCGACAATTTTTTAATGTTAAGATTGCGACAATTTTTGCATAATAAAGTCGTGACTGCGACAATATTCTCATTATAAGGAAGCGACTGTGACAGTAGCAGCCTATTGTGACTGTCTTTATCTGGCAAATTCGAACCTATACGCAGCAATTCGGACTTTAGTGAATAACCCCCCAAATATCACTATTCTTTAGTCATAATCCTAAACTGTACCCCAAAGTTAACACACAGAGTATACTGAAATGTTACTATATTTATTAATTTATATTTCATATCTTATATTATGGGTTTTTTTATGTTTATTTCCTGTGATTAGTGAACAATTCTTGGAAAAAATGTACTCTTTAATGCAAAATTACATTTTTTTGCTGGAAATGATGTATAGGATTTCTGATATGGTAAATTATCTAGATTATTGGTATCATAGAATATTGCAATCTTACTGCTTTAGAATGATATGTGGGTAAAATGGCAACCAAACCCTTTCACTGCAAGCTGGCTATTTACTTATAGACAAGGGCAGACTTGCCAAGCAGAGCACCAGAGGATCCTCCTACTGGGGCCCAGGCTTGGTGCCATAAAGCATCTCTTTCAATATTTGCAGATTCCTAGTTACATTTATTACACTAACACTTTTCATTCATTTCATTTTTTTTTTTGTATAGCACTACTATATAATGCAGCGCTATACAGAGATTCATCATTCACTTCAGTCCCTGCCCTGTGGAGCTTACAATCTAGCTTCCCTATTTAGTCACACACACAGGCAAACACTTGGGCATTTGTCTATATTGTAATGTCCTGCGATAGTGAAAATTTATTATCATAGGTGCACATGACAACTTTCGCTAGTAGGCTGTGGAGCCTGTGCCTCAGTTCAACAATGCTTATAGAGAAGAGTTGTCTACACAGGGTCCAGAAACTAGATTTGGTTTCTATGTTTTCATAAGAAAGCACATCTTTACAATCACTTAGATTGTAATCTCCTTGGGGCAGGGACCTCCAACCTCTTGTGTCAATCACAACCTAGCACTTAATTTGATGTATCCTTGCGATATTTTACTTGTTTAATGCACTTTTCCCTTGTCTGTATTGTACTTGTATCGCTGAATTGTACAGCGCAACATAAATTTGTGGTGCTTTATAAATAAAATTATACATACATCTTTTTTGTATTGATTCACTACCCACAATCGTTAAAAGGTACAACATATAAAGAAGGTCTGCAGTTGATTATTACATATGGTAAACATTTACTATAAAGACATGACTGTCTAAAAAATATTGTAAATGTATCAAAGTGTCCTCTGTAGTTTATAGTTGTCTTACAATTCTGTTTACTATATTTTCATGTATATTATTTTAGTTCTGTTTAAACATATGCAACAGAGCTGCATGTATTACATAGAAGCTTTATATTCTGTCTACATTGTATGTTCCCTTTATTGGGTTTCCCATAGCACAAATTACATTAACTATTTTTTGATCTGATCATGCTTGCTGTCTGTGTCCCATGTTATCAAGGCAGATGCAGCTTGGTTAATACCCCAGTGGGCATTTTGTCACAGTTTTATAGCAAGCAGCTAAAACATGTTTCAATGCCATTTATTTGCAACAAGATGTACTGTCTATGCAACCGCAGTATTTGTCACAGGCAATTTTTCTTTACAAAAGTTCACATTCTAGTTTTCTCATGGTAAGCCACCTGCAGCTATATTCTCTACAATTGTACACTACAGCAGGACATGGGGCCCACTGAATTCAACACTGTGCTTTTTGTTATGACCAAGTGTGATGTCATATTGTTGACCAGGCAGCACAATCCTATAATGAATTTATTTCTCTCATGTTGTTTTTCCACTCTCACCTGAATCATGTTTCCTCTTTGTTTATGTGTTCCTTCATTCCTCTTTGACTGTCAGTATAGCTTGTGTAATGGGTGGGAAAGTTAGCTATACATAGTTGTGACTTACCCTTCACTTTACTATCACAAAAAAGCAGTGTAAAAAACAGGGGGAGTTCTCTCCTTCCTGCTGACAGTATTTTTATGGATGTTTCGGAATGTCAGAGGATGAGAGGAACTGTGAAGGGTGTTCTTGACTGCACTACACCTCTAGATATAATATTGTTCCATGTACTTATGTGAGTGTTATTGTTTTCCTCATTCTTTATGTATTACAGCACACTACATTAAATTAATCTGTTATTTGGAACTTCCTTTTCAAGGTAACATATATATCACTGTGTTATCTGAGGAGACACCAACTGATTTTTTGATACCCTGCTGGGAAAGTGTGTTACTTTCAAGTACATCGTATCATTGACCTTTTCATGTGGTTATACTGTACTCCCAAATGTACCTATATGTTTATATTTTCAAAGAGGGGAACAATATTCTTAATTTAATATGCTAAAGGACAAACTAGCAAACATAACTAAAATAGCCAACACAGCCATAGCAAGTGAGGAAATCTTTGGAGCTGTGTAAAACCCGCTTCTGCTCTGGAAGGTAAACCCTCTTTGTCAGAATCAGAAGAAGCAGGCCAGCCCTACTAGAAGCATTGAGATACATTTAATTATTTAACAAAAAATGTGTGTTCCAAAAGTGTTGCTAAAAAAAAAAAAAAACAAGTCAGCAAGAGGTAGTTGAAGTTTGATAGCAAAGACTATACTGTACTGTATATAAGCACTATTTCTGCTAGCACAGTATCAGTCACATACAGAGGTGGGTAGTAACGCGTTACTTGTACTCCGTTACATTTATTCAAGTAGATTTGGAATACTTGTACTTTTGAGAGTAGATTAAATTTGAACTACTTTTACTTTTACTTG
>WMED01018907.1:0-12571 GCA_019650415.1 Pipa parva | reverse complement strand
CAGATCATGTGAAAATATGATATTTGTGTCATTCTCAAAACTTTTGGCCATGACTGCAGTCTACAATGTGACAATCAGACTACATTTACAATGACAAAAAGAAAATAAATGCCAAATGAATGCCAAGAATGCTGCAATTCTACTTGCCAGAACCCTGTCTGCCATTTCTGGTCCAGGCTCCAGTGAGTTGCAGTTCTGTTGCTCCTACATTTTACAGTTCTGCTATTTTTGCTCCAGTGTTCCAGTGTGTCAGAGTTTTGCTGTCCCTGTATTTCTATGAGGTTAGTTCCTTTATTCCCACTGTCACCACTGGAGGCTTAGGGGGTTATTCACTAAAGTCCGAATTGTTGCGTATAGGTGCGAATTCACCATATAAAGACAGTCGCAATAGGCTGCTACTGTCGCAGTCACGTCCTTATAATGAGAATATTGTCGCATCACAACTTTATTATGGGAAAATTGTTGCCATATTAACTTTGAAAAATTGTCACAACTTTACAATGGGGAAATTGTCGCGGATTTGCTATGGGAATCCGCTGTGTGTTAATTGGACAGTCGAATTCGCACCCCCCAGGAGTTCATTTAGATAATGGGCATGATAATGGGTATGACCTACGCCAACTGCACTGTGGTAAAGAGAATGCATGTAACAGCAAGATGTATAGTTACATAACTGCAGGATATTACAGTGCAGGTTCTTATTTCTTAAAGGTGAAATCCAGTCTTTAAAAACCTTTTTTGCAGTGTTAAAAAATGTTTGATTCTTTTTTTAAAACTGAATTCCACCCCAATTATCCCTGAACAGCATTTGGGAGCAGAATGCAGATGTTCTGGTCAAGCAGACCTTTGTTCTTCTTAGCCACACCAGGGTCATTTTCTACCCTCAAACTTACATGCACAAGGTTGGACAAAGCATAATGAAGAATAGGTTACTCTCACCTTTATACTAGCATTGGATTCTGCAGCTCTTTAGTTAAAATGTACCTTTCTGAAAACATCCAGGGGCAGTTCCTAGCCTGTCATCAAATGTTTCTGTCAGAACTGTACAAGATCAACAATCATCTTCGCTGACAGCGACAGACGCAGTGTAGTGTGGTGTAGTCAGTAGCATAATTATAGGATGAAAAGTCATGCGGACTGAGGCGAATTCGACAAGTAAAGGGCAGTGACATCAGTCTCATCATATCCCACTAACTGTATATAAGTGAATAATACTTATTTTTATAATGTCACCTTGTGCCTAGTTCATATTTAGTAGTAGACCAATTTAGTCGCAGTCGCCATTGTCACATTTGAATGAATAGTCACCTTACACAACACTGGAGCCCTGCCATCAACCCCTTAGTTTGCCACTCTGGCGAAAGCAAGCAAGTGAATTTGGAGCAGTACGCCTTGCAGAATTCGCTCCTTTGACAGACGCTGTTACATGCTGAATTGTCAAATGATCTGTGCTCGTGCATGCAAAGCTATGCGAAAAGCTCGGTAAGTCCATGACTATCATAAGCATCCAAATTGGTCACAAATTCCTCACATTGCAGTTTGTTAAATAAGCAGGGTTGGAGATGTCGCAAAAGGATGCGAATTTTGGCATTTACGTGACAGTTCACTCTTTAATGAATAACCCCCATAGTATACAATGAAAGCTTCCAGCATAATATCAGTTTCTACGTGTTTCACACTTACAAGCATTTAGTTATAGATAATTATAACATAAGGTAGATGCTATATACCGTACTGTAATAACATAAGATAGATGCTATATAATAACATAAGATAGATGCTATATAAAGGGTTCTCTTCAGATCCATCTCACACCTTTAGGTGTCATCAGTTTCAATACACAATCAATTAGTTTCACATTCTTGTACCTCTGACAATACAATGAATAAATTATGTATCACAGTGGAAACAGTATGTCCGATTGAAGTAAGACATCCTAAGATGGATGTAAAATAAACTCTGTAACATTAGTTAAAAACCATTGTGTCTCACATTTCAAAACAAGGCAACATTTTTGAACTTTTAAACATTTAAAGATGCTACTTGATACCCTGGTTTTTGGATGGATAGTATATGGCTGCACTTTAAATCAAGCAACCACAATTACGACTGACTCAGAAAAGATTATGGGCAATCTGATCATGCTGAGGCTACTTGCATTAATAGTGGTTTATAAGTTCTTTAATAACATCTTCTAATGAAGCTAGCAATCTTCAAACCCTTTTGTATCGCTGTCATATTGTAAGATAGATTGTAAGCTCTATGGGGCAGGGACCTCCATCCTCTTGTGTCAAGGGAGCATTCACACTATGGGGGTAATTCATGAAAGTTCAAACTTACCTGGCGATCCTTCGATTCACCTCGCAGAGACTGGTACACGCTCCCTTCTCTCCTGCACACGGAGATCAGCGAAATAGTAAATATGCAGTGCTTATATGCACTGTTTGAACTGGGCCTTAGACTCAGGGCATATTTATCAAAGTACAATTGTCCTGTAGATACAGGAAGTTGCAACAATTCAGCACTTCTACAACACTACATATTCACCAAGAACATTACTTTCTGCAGTGTGGCAAATCAATCATAGCTACACCAACCGCATATTTTCACACCTCTAAACTATAAGTGGTATATATTCATCAAAGTGGGAATTCAACAGGCAGAGCAAATTTATGTCCCTTCCTGATCAAAAGGAAGAACACTGACACCAGTTTGTCATATTTTGGTCCATAACCACTAACAACTGTCTCCATATTAAAGTCTCTAAATTACAATGTGATTTCAGCATCCCTTTCTATGTAACATAGTTACTGGTTCATGTTGCTAATTGGCTGCAATATTTTCTTTGTCTTGAGTGTATGGTCACCTATTCAAAGCCAGAGCCCTTCCTTCAGCCGCTACTTCACCACGTTGAGATGGCAATTTGCAGCAGTAAGCCTTGGCGGATTTACTACCTTGACACAGTCTGATGCTTGATAAATAGCTGGAGGAATATAGCTATTAAAGGTGTCAAATTGGATGCAAATTCCCCACATTGCAGAGGTTGATAAATATACAAATATTTATCATGTGTTGAACTGACAATTTGCCCAGCAATATTGGCCACAATATTTGATTTTGACTTTGTCAAATGATTGATGAAGTGATGAAATGGGGGCTTAGAGAAGGGCTCCAATTACTATTAAAGTGATATTTCATTCAAAAGGTTTAGAAAATATAGCGACAAGTGCCAACCTGAACTAGGAATTGTCTGCCATTGAAATGAATGCAAAAATAATATAATAATAATATTAATAAATAATCTATAATAATTCTTGCAATTTATGCTATTATTCTCTGGCATGAATACTAGCAACAAGAATGTGACAAAATGGTGACGTTTACCTTTCTTATATTAATATCTGAATATTAACATTTGGTAGAATGAATATAGAAAGATATATTTATAGTGACATTGCATCCATTAATTCAGTGCTGTTACACTAGACCAGGGGTCGGCAAACTTTTTTTGGGAGGGAGCCATTTCACTCCCTCCTCCGGCGGCGATAACTTCTTCTGAGCCGCCGGAGGAGGGAGGCGTGGCCTCTCCCGACCCCATGACCACCGACAGCCAATCAGAAGAGCCGTCGGCGGTCGTGGGCGGGGCATGGGCGTGGCTTCGGCAGTGCGGCCCGAGCCACAACAAGGAGGCTAAAGAGCCGCATGTGGCTCGCGAGCCGCACTTTGCCGACCACTGCACTAGACAATTGACTTTACTACTATAGGGATACATTAATACGAAAGCAAAAATATGATACAGCGCAAACAAAATGTGAAATATACACAAATGAATATCAAAATAAAGAAAGAAAGAAAGAAAAAAAGTTCAAAAGTAAAATGTCCAGAAATATATGCAGCTTTCTCAATAAGGCTTTTTCATACTCCTCTTCAAACAAGAGAGTCATTTATAGGGATACATTGTCTCATAGTGTGGTGAACCCACCTTGGGAGGGGAATTCTCTCTGATAAATGTGCCCTGTATCTTTATCATTATGATTATACATTTATCCGTCCCATCAGGACTATATATATAACCTGATGGGTGGATTTACAAGCAGAACAAAGGGGGGGGGTTCACAACCACTGCAGCCTAAACTTTCCCCTTATCTCTGGTGTGCCTGGCCAATTCATACACAACCATCCCTTTACCCTGGTGCACACTTTGTATTGAGAAGAACTAATGAAACATTATGCTAATGGCATGACTACTGGCATCATAAATTCATAAACCACTGTATAAACACTATTTACTTTTCTCAGACCTAAGCCATGAATTATAGGTCATAAAGAATGCATTTTGGATTGACCAGCTACAGGAGTTATATAATTTCCAGGACTTATTTCAAATATACAAGTATTTTGAGGCTGAACAGCTGCTACAAGCAAAACAATGCCAGAACTTGGCCTAACTACATTATGAGGTTGACCAGCTGCTAGATTCAATATTCTCCCATAATGTGAACCCAAAAAGAACTATAAAAAAGTCATCTTAGATAAGTCTGAGACTCTGAGAGCAGATTGAAACAACTGTAGGCTGTAAACAAGACTAACTAATCAAAAACTTTGAGTTGCATCTCCAAAATAGTTGCAAATTCACTTCTCATTATTTACTAAGCAACAAATAGACTTTTTGAACAAGCGGAATGAAGCGATCACAGTCAGATGTGTTATGTGGCATAGTCAGTTCAGTTTTTTTTATCTTATTTTTCAATTTATCGATGGAAACGTAGCTAGTAGTAGTATGGCCATTGAAAAATTTGAAAACTTGAGATTGAAAAACTCGATCTCAAAAAAGTAAAAAAAATACCACGAGAACAGCGAGATCTCGCTTGATAAACTCGGAAATATCAAGAACGGTCTTTCCAAGTTTAATAAATTTCTAGTCTCATTCGCTCCTTCTACCACACACCACTTAGTCAATAGCAGAAGTACCTGTGCGCAGGCACGCAAAGTGATTCGAAGCGCTCTGTAAGATTGCGACCATTATAGTTACCCAAATTGGTCACATATTCACCACATCGCAGAGTATCTACCAATGTAGATAAATATGATATTGATGTCCACTGACCCCCGTATTTTGGATTGGATCCATTGCTATGTTTTGGTTTTGGGTTCAGCTTTTTGACAGAGGTTTTGGATTTGGATTCTGACTCAAGCTTACACATCACATAAGATGAAATGGGATATAATGGGGATCGCAACACTGTGGTGTAAAACAGGCTGCTCTATCACATATGAAGGGAAAGGGATGGTTGGCATTGCCATCTTAGGATGGCTGGCATTGCTATTGAACTGGCAGGACAGAGTAGCGCATTAGGAGGCTTTGGATTGAGGGAACTTAATAACTATTCCAATATAAATCCGAGCATTAAAATCAAACATTCAGGGAGTTATTGACTAAAGTGAGAATTCGACTGTGTAAGTGAATTCTCATCACTTGCTGCGCCCTGATTCTCTACTCCTTATTGACTAAAAGTGAATTCCCATAGCAAATACACAACTGCGACAATATTCCCATAGTATAGTCACGACTGTATCAGTAGCAATCTACTGTGTAGTGTGTGATTGTCGTTAGCTGGCAAATTCCACACATCGCAGAGTTTACTGAATACCCCAATATGGGGAAGTGGCGAATTCACACCTTTACAAGACAATTCGGACTTTAGTCAATATCCTCCAGAATCTTAATGAAATGTGTTTCATATTTGGCTTCATCAGTTGAATGGGAATCTGAACTGCACATCTCTAAATAAAGAACCATATGGGAAAAAAAACATTAAGGGGGTAATTCATCAAGCAGCGAAGTGAGCTACGATGCATTTGGCTTACTTCACTAATGGTAGTATGCGCATTCTGATGATCCTGTACGCAGACATCAGCATGCGCATTAAAGGGATTCACGTCTCGGCGAGAACAAAAGAGTTGCCTCACCGAGACGGGAATCCCTTTAATGCGCATGCTGATGTCTGCGTACAGGACATCAGCATGTGCATACTACCATTAGCGAAGTGAGCCGAACGCATCATAGCTCACTTCGCTGCTTGATGAATTACCCCCTAAATTCAGAAATTCAACTTTAAGAGATTCAGCGCGGTAGGTGTGAATAACTGCCAATGCTAAGACAAATGGGAAATGGGAAATTTAATTTTTCTAGTTGTACTTAACCCTTTATAAGGAGTCAGCAGAACAGATATTGTCTAAAGTAAAACAATTTTACATTTAGTAGCGTAATTAAACCCACCCTGGCACAGATTATATACTATAAGGGTAGAAATTATTTTTTTTATTTTAATCACTTAAAAACTGTTTCAACTTTTAGCTTTTAAAACGTTGCCTAATATATTATCTTTCAGCGGTGTGATTATGAAATACAGACATTATTTAAAATTATTTAAACTTTTTCAAATGCAGAATAGAAAGTTCGTTAACAATATATAACATCCGTATCTGCAATAAGACAATTATAGAATACTGCCATATTTAAAATTATTTTTACTTGTAACTCCTGTCAGCCAGTAAATGGAGAATTGTTAGGGTTTATATTATAAAATAAAATGTTTTATATATTTTACCTTTCTGTTAGCCAATAATTAGACCAGATGTTGATGAGCTAATGGAACGGTTTAAAATTCTGAAAGATTATCACTTTGAACACCTACAATTGGATTTTATTGAAGCTCTGTTGTAAGAGACTGAGAATGTGTGTCCTAATCATAGAAACAGCATGAGAAATCCAAGGTCATATAAAAGACTTGTAAATCAGGTTTGCAGTGGACAACTGTGCCCTGATAAAGAATTCCCTTCAGTCGGAGTAACAAGTTTTATTCATGTAACTGTAAGGCATGTGTGCTTGGGACAATAACATTCAGAATATATTAGTGTTTATCAGTTAACTATCTACAGTAAAATTCTGTAGAATTTTCTTATATTTTCTACAAACTGCTTGCTCTCTATTAGACCTTTATAATATTAAACATTGCCTACCTACCCTAATATGTGGAGCTGTGAGTGCCTTAAAAACATCTGATCCCAGTTTCTTATCAACCCGATACCTTCTTTGCTGTCTAAAGTCATACAGACCTATACAGGTACTTACCTGCCAGCTCTAGAAACTTTGGACTCTGAGAAAATTCACAGGGTCAAGAGATTGGTACTGAAATTCTCAGGTTCGGCAGGCAAGTCCCGTGATATTTCATATGTCAAGCAGTAAGTTAAAGTTGGAAGAACTTGACATGTCATGGTCTTTTTAGATGCCTGTAACTCTTCAATTTAGATTTTAACTCTATGGAGCAAGGACCTCTAAATTGCTATCTCATTCAACACCTGGCTCCTAAAAAGTGATGTATTTTCATTTCAGCGAGCCAACATACAGAGAGCATCTACACTCTAGAGCATTCATTCATACACTCTAAATAATCTGAAACAATTCATCATCATCACCAGATCTGCATTTCCACCAGATGGGATGAATGCTTGCGCTATCTGTTCCCCTTACCAGTATATAGAGATTCAGTGGAAAACTATGCTGCTATTGTACAGCTATTGTCACGACTTTATAAAGTCACGACTTTATTATGGGAATATTGTCACGGTTGCAGATTTGCCAATGGGAATCCATTTTATTTAGGTTCTGAGATCCTTTCTGCTATATCCTTCAGTGGTTACACAAATATGAGGCTTTATGTGGAGAAATGCTGATCACATACTTAGCTAGAATACCCATAGTTCTAGAATGTTCGGGAAACATTTGCTTATATGTTTATAAAGATTAATACTGTATGTTTTCAGTTTTAGGTTTAAAGAAGAAGTAAAGCCAGGAATGAAATGAATACATTATAAAATGTACCTGGCACTAAGTGGGAAGTGCTAACTTCCATAGGGATCACATTAGCGATTCTGGAGTTCCAAGGCAGTTTCACACAGGTATGAAGCTGTGCTCTGGCTCCCTCTCCTGACAGTCATCGGAGGTGCAGAGTGGCATCAGTGTCATCACACCTACTCCAGGCATGTGCAGTGGTGATTTCACTGCTCAGATTTTGGTGATTACTTAATACTTTCGGTGAAATCTAAGCAGTTAAATCATGAAATGACAAAAACTTCAACAAGTGAATGCAATTAAATAAGCAATACAACCACCTCCCTTCTAAAGTCCCTGAATGTAAAGTCCCTGAATTTTAAGGGTGAAATATAATAAACTCTGAAAGACTGCTCTGGGTCTTTCCGAGTTTACCGAGAGAAATCTCACATGGTTCTCATGAGATTTCTTTTCGAGATTGAGTTTTTCTATCTCAATTTTTTGAAATTTTTGATGATAAGGCAGCCATGTTACTAACGTAAAGTATGACTTACCTTTCCTTCAAAAAAATTTCATAAAAATCGAGATCGAAAAACTCAATCTCGAAATCTCAAAAAATCTTGTCAGATTTCACAAGGTAAACTCGAAAAGACTGAGACAATCTTTCCGAGTTTAATACATTTCACCCAATTTTTAATTAGTCTCACACTACAAGAAAAAACACCCACTCACAAACTCTCACACTCTTTTCAAGCTTTTTCCCTTTTACTCAGCTGCAGTGCCTGCTGCTAATGCTTCCTCTGGTTACAAAGGGCCAGCAAGCTCTGAACGGATACAATTTAGTAGCAAAACAAATACTGACTCACATGTGTGGGTCAAATTCTGAGAAGTCCAAATCATCGTGTAGAGTTATGAAATTTCATCTATTCTCTGCTTCCCTATGTTCGCTTATTGAGCAAACTCTGAAGTGGCGAATACACAACCAATATGGGCATCTACAATAGTCGTCTCATGATCTTATGGAGCTCTTTGCATCTCTTTAGCATCTCTGCATGTGCACGCACAGCTACTTCTACTATTGACTAAGCGGAGGAGTGTGCAGAAGGTGTGAATGTGACTAGGTGAACTGCTCCAAATTCACCTGTTTGAATTCACCATTTCAAAGTGGCCAATTGGGGGATTGATGGCAGGGCTCCAGTGTTGCGTAAGGTGACATTTCATTCAAAAGTGACAATGGTGACTGTGACTTAGTGACAACATGACCTAGGAACAAGGTGACATCGAAATAGAATATTCACAGAATTTAGTTAGTGGGATATGATGAGGCTGACATCACCGCCCTCTTCTTCACTCCGTGTGACTTCTCATCCTACTTTTTTAACTCTTTAATTAACTCTTTTGAGAATGTGGCCCATAATATCTTTGAGAAACCAACATGCAACACAGGATTTTAGCAATAAATAAAAATGGCTTCTCTTCTGTATAACTGCCGTAGATCAACCGAATTGACTAGCATATAAACTTCTATATGCTTTGCTGGACATCTCTACACAGTTCATGCTCCTGTTAATGCATTAGTGAAAAAACAAACAACAAAGCGACGCCGCAACTATAATGAAATTAATAACTGTGGTCCACACAATAGTAAAAAATTCTTCTCTGTGAGAAAGTTCAAAATTGATTGCAGCTTCTTCTTATGGAGCTTGTTTCGTCACTCCAACTTTAAGGTAAACAATCCAAAATGCCAAACACTCTGGAAGAAGCGCAATAGACAAAGTGCACTAATAGTGCTTTAATGATGTAATCAAAAAGTGTTGGACACAACCCAAACGTGCCAAACTAATGAGAAGTGAATGAATTTAATAGAAACAAAAAACACCCTGTGAAGAGCAATATAAACTGTTCACCAGATTCACTCAGACATCACTTATAAAACGCAGAGTTTAGTTGTTGAGGGTCCTAATTCCATAGGCTCTCATATTAAACAGAGGACCGGAAAAAAGAAAATAATCAACATGGCATAATAACGTTTTTATAATAAGAAATTAACATAAAAACAGTGCATATATTCACAAACACACTGTATAACGCATAACGAGTAGACTTCCTAACAAGGGAGTGTCCATTGATACCTGTGTGACGTCCTAGGATTTTGGAGACTTACCTCATCCTGTTAATGTATACTTGATATAAATACTCACACAGAGGCTGCCTAAAAATGACAACAGATGGACTTACCATGAAGTTTGAAATTTTAGCAGCTGAATTTTATCAAAAGGTTGAATGATTTAGAACTTAGTCAGAGGAAGCCAAAGTTTGATCACAGTGTACTTTCTGCAGGACACAATAAGCCTAGGGTACATTTTTGGAATTACTTCTTCATTAATAAGCAATCACATTTTTTCCCTGTTTACGTGACAATCCATGAAACTGATTTGAAGCTATTCCTAAAAGTCTGCATAGATACACATTATTCAACATGTAAGTGAATTCCCAGCTGTCTGGTCAAATCTTGAGAAGTATTTCATCTTCATTATAATATCAGTGGTCTTGTTACAAAATTACAAATTCTTACGCCACTGGCTTATTTTATTTATTTCCCCTGCTTGCTTTGTATTTGCTTGAATATTATATCCGACCTATGGAGAATTTTTTTTTAAATGCTTTAAAATTCTAACAACAACTATGATTAATAAGAGAACCCTTCCTCTGGGAATTAATATAAAGATACTAGCAACTCTAAAGATTTTACCTTGCTCTAGAGAGTCATTGCTTCTGTTGCCACCTTAGGAGAAAAGTATGTGTGTTTCCATTTTACAGGTCCAACTTACCAAGAAAAAATAAATCTTTCAAAGCTCCGAGTTATGAGTTAATAAATTATTAATCATTCATTTTATATTATGTGGGTCTGTTGAATAAACCATGTGCCCTATCTATTCTTTGAGCGTGACAATGATTCCTGTTTTGTGATTTTTGTTTTTCTGTATTTTTCCCTTTTTGATGGAAGAATCCTATTTCTGTTGAGGGGGAGTTCATTTTTTTTCCCGGTGGGGGTGGTTGGCAAACATTGAGAAATGGATGGGGTAAGCCTTGGAAAACAGGTAGTTGGGGAGCCTTCAGAAATAGTTGTGGAAATTAGGATATTCATCATGTTGAAGTGAATTTGTAAACAAAGGTGGCGGGTTAAGGCAGTGTTTCTGTTATTGTTTTACTCAAAAGGCTTAAAAATTCGGCACCTAAATGTTGAATTAGCTTTGAATTGTCTGCCAATGAAATCATTTTAAAAACAATTGCGATTTAAAAAATATAAAATCATTGGAGGTTAAATTCAGTACTTGGTGTGGCAATGATGGACCCTTATTATTATACTCCTTATCACTGCTGATGTCTTAACCAGCCTACAAATAGAAATTCCTCCTGGGAATCCATATTATTATCATAGTAAGAATTGGGCTTATATTCAGCATAGATATTGTAATTCCATTTTATAAAGTCTATCTTACCAACATTTTTGGCCAGCATCCTCCTTTGGTGTTGGCTCACTAGATTCCCTGCAGCACTAAACACTCTTTCACAGTATACACTAGATAGAAGAAGGCAGCTGAGGTAAAGCAATCATGTAGTGATCTCCACACAAATATTTTTTTTTTTTGCCCAGTAATATAAAGGTCTGTTGGTTGTTGGTGCCTTTGTTTTGTCAGCAAAATAGTCCTCCATTTCAGACACAGAGATAGTGTTGCACGTCATAGGGAATGTAAGATATTTCTCCACTTCCAGTTCTAACGCACATGATAAAGAACTGTATTTTGAAGTAGTTGGGGAAAGGTGAAGTTGCAGTGGATTCCACTACCAACTTTGCAGCAAGGATCTGCTTGCATTTCTTGAAATCTGTGCCAGTTGGTGGAAAAGAGGCTAAGTGTGGTTTAAGCATGGGTTCCAGCATGGTTGGTAGGTATAGATCTGATGATTATCCATTCATTTAAGCAATGATTATCCATTCAGTCACAGCCGACTCTCGGTCACTTTATGGATCATTGTTCTCCATGCCTTTCTGTCTTTCACCGCTTCAGGTATAGATCATCATTGTGTAATAAGCAGATAACTCTGGGGTCCTTTTAAAAAGTTAATGTATAAAACTTAATGTTGTAAATGTACAAATTCTTTTTCCCAACAAAAAATCCCATAAAAAACAATGGTTATATCCAGATCAGGTTAAACAGTCTTTGCCGAGAAAACAGCTATTTTGATGTGACATGATTGAAATAAAGTAGAAAATAAATAGGCAAAAAAGGCAAACAGTAAAACAGTCTGTCATAAATATGTCCCTTACTTATTTCCTCTCTCTATTGCCTGGGGAGGGGTGGAGCAAACCTGGACATAAATTGTATAGCTTTTCAGAAGATTATATGAAAATTCAAAAGTTATCAGATGTAATCAAAGATTGTACAAATTGTTGGTTCTAAAATACAATCAACTAAAATAGTACAAATCTGTCAACATTTTGGAAAACCATTTCAGCAGACCAAAGACTGACACTGAATCTATGTTAAACAGATTTACAGTTAATGGAACAGGCCAACCGAAGGGGATAGACCAGAAACAGCAAACAGGAATGTCTTTCCTAGCATGTTTGTAGGTCCTCCATTCAAATACTGAGATTCGTTCCCAAAGGTCATGATGTACCGTATTTTCCGGGCCATAAGGCGCACCGGAATATAAGCCGCACTTACCTTCAGC
>WMED01018906.1:0-12572 GCA_019650415.1 Pipa parva | reverse complement strand
GCACCTAAATTTCTGTGTTTATATTGTTGTATCTTATATCTGTTATTTACATTTGACTGTATTTGATTTGCATACCCAGTTACTGCTTAATATACTGTATATAAAGCATTATTATTGTTTCCTACGAGTATTGCTATTATTTGTTACCCTGTTAATCAGGTCCCAGGAAGGGCATTCACCATTAACAAATCCCTGTCCTGGGTGGAGGCACGCCAGTAATTAGTACTTCTGCTGCTCTCCCAACTTGTAAGCGGAGATCAGGCTCCTGTTAGCGCCAAATATTAAATCAAACTTGTCGTCATATTATCACATAGGCTACACACATTTTGTTTTACATTTCCATATTTTTTGTCATTACATTTGAACATTTGTGTTCATCATTTTAGAAGGGTTGGGGGTAGGGGTCCGGGAGGGATGGGTGGTGGTTATTGCATGGGGAGGAAACAACAGTTTTGCCCTTTTCACAACATATGTATGGGCCTTATTTCTGTATTTAACCAAAGTTTTAACATACAGTATGTACAGATATATAGCTCTAGCATGCCTAGACTGGCATTCTGCCTCTGTGGTGGCCTGAGAGGCTGGAGCCTCTCGTGACAATTTATAAGATCGATTATTCTTCAGGTGATATCTGATGCTTGTCTGCCTATGGTGAAGCCCATTTGTTCTGGATTTATTAGTGATGGGAGAATATGTTGAAGTCTGGTTGCTAAAATTTTGGAATATATTTTGAGGTGTGAGTTGAGTAAAGATATAGGATGGTTGTGATGTATGTAGTTAAGACTTTGTGAGGAAGTCTGGAGTTTTGGAATGCTTGTGTTATATAGTGGTTGGAGAAAGGCTACTCGGAGCTTCTTGAATGGTTTATAGTATTTGTTTAGAAGGTCAACAACAATAATGATGCCAACATAAGAAACCTATGGTGTACAGTGCACACAAAGCCTTCATTTCAGGTATTTTTATACAATTAAAAACAAGCAAAAGCAAAAAATGAAGGAAAAGAAACAGAAACTAGAAAATGAACTGACAGACCTCACAAACAAAAACAAACTGAATCCCTCCAGACAAAGAGCAAAAGAAATAAGCAAAAAGCAAACAGAATACTTACAGGGGTTTTTACAATGAAACTGAAACACCTGTTATTTTAGTCCACAATAATTTATTAGTACAGTGTAGGGCTTCCTTTTGCAGCCAATACAGCATCAATTCGTCTTGGGAATGACATATACAAGTGTATATATACATATACATTATTTGGGCAGCTGTGGTTTTATGTTTTTTGGATACAATCCGGGTTAGTACCCGAACATCCCTTTCAGACAGCTTCCTCTTGCATCCACAGTTAATCCTGTTGGATGTGTTTCATCCTTCTTGGTGGTATGCTGACATTACACTGGATACTGTGGCTCTTGATATATCACAAAGACTTGCTGTCTTGGTCACAGATGCACCAGCAAGACGTGCACCAACAATTTGTCTTCTCTTGAACCCTGGTATGTCACCCATAATGTTGTGTGCATTGCAATATTTTGGGCAAAACTGTGCTCTTACCCTGCTAATTGAACCTTCACACTCTACTCTTACTGGTGCAATGTGCAATTAATGAAGATTGGCCACCAGGCTGGTCCAGTTTAGCCATGAAGCCTCCCACACTAAAATGACAGGTGCTTGAGTTTCATTGTCTAACCTCTGTACATAGGCTCAAAATCAAGCACTATTATAAGGGCAATAAAGCTACAGATATACTAGCAACTAAATAAAACCAAAAAACACTAAAAAACCAGAATACAAAAAATCACACACGACACAACATAACATAACACTATGTAGATCCAACAGAAATACCCAATGTATTCACAGAATACTATGAAAAACTTTACAACCTAAGACTAGACAGGGGAATACATCATCCAGCCAAACAAGAAATTGAACTATTTCTTGGACCGTTCCATATTCCAACACCCACACCTGAACAAAAAGAAACATTAAATAAAATAATAACTGAAGAAATAGAAGAAGCAATAGACCAACTACCCACATAACCCCCTTTTTTTAATGAACCATTAGTGCATGGCATAACAGAACAATGTTTCCACATATCTAAAAGACGTGAACTACAGTCTACTGAAAGTTAAATCTTGGTGTGTGTTTAGATTTCCACCAAGCAATAATACTGTTAGGAAGTTCATTTTAAAGAACTGGTCAGTTATAACAACTGACAGGGAGAGGTTTACACATATCACCAAAGTTTAGCTGTTTATGAAGATAGAATGGAAGAAAATGTATACGCTTATATGTTTGGTAATTTTGGTTTGTGAGATGTGAAAATAGTGATATCCCTCTACACCTTCAGAATTGTGGGTATTTTAAAGAACACCGTAAGCACTGGCATTATCCCTGAAAAGACCCCAGGGAGGAGTCAAAACATTGAAAATGCATTAGCTAAGCAATATAAGCTTTTGACATACAATTGGAACTACAGGTTTATTATTTAAGAATGTAACAGTAATTACCATGCCCCCTGCATCATG
Source organism: Pipa parva (assembly GCA_019650415.1). Taxonomy (NCBI): domain Eukaryota; kingdom Metazoa; phylum Chordata; class Amphibia; order Anura; family Pipidae; genus Pipa; species Pipa parva. Next base: position 10,041 of record WMED01018906.1, on the reverse strand, counting down.
ATTAACAATGAAGTAGAGTCAGTCAGCTGTACATATATGTATTTATAGTATAATTCATGGATACTGTCTTTAATAACCAACAGGAACAATTCATGGCAATAGCTGTTAATGTGGCTATAGAATATACAGTCTGGCAGTGCACTCATGCTGTTCTACTGGTTTAGAATATCAATTGACTTTTGTAAGTCTCCAGACACTAACAATATTTTAAGCAATTTCTAAAATCACATTTCCTTCTTCTGCTTCTGACATACAAAGTCCCATGTGGTATTCTTGTTGTATCCTTGTGTAATTGAGATTTCATCGATATGTCATTTAAATTTCTTTCTTCAGTGTAACCCAGAAATAAGTTTCCTTTTAAAAACTGGAAGGGTCAGTGGAAGCAGTGATTAGATGGGAGGATTTTTTTTTCCATTTTCTTTTATACTAAACTCTTGCAATGAACATTATTTGGTATTTGAGTAACCTTTTCTCTAAGGTAGTCACCCATAACTCATAGAGTATGTGTTGAGTTCGGACATATGCTCAATAATCCTTCGATACACATTCTAGGAGACTCAGTTTTGGAAAAGATTCCATTTGGGTTCAGACAGCTTGGTCACCACCATACATAGCAACATCAAAACTAATTAAAGAAATAGTGCTCTGTTGATACTTGCATCATGCTTGCGTTCAAGAACCTTGCACATCATTCATTTGTTGGTCCATTACTACAAGAGCAGTTTATGCTTCAGTCTACAAAGGGTTGTTGATTCACAGCTCAGATTTATTAACCTTTGTTATCACTGAATGTATTTTTGTTAAACCACATTCCTGGGCTGATGTAATAATACAAATTATTATGCAGAATCCCCTGCCTAACTCTCCACATATTCTGCATAATAACAAAATAAAAGTATAAAGAAAATTGAAATTTCTTGACCAAAAAGAGGTAAACAGACAAATGAGTATTCTTTTAATAGTATTGTATAAGAACAAACTTTATGCTGAACTAAATGTGATCATTTATTTTCCTATTGGTACTGGTCCTTTAGCTTTACCTTGCAGTGTGCTACACTACCTCATGCACCAGACTGCTTGGCCTGTTTTCTTTCATTGATGCTGGCAGCAACCACCTTTTTACCTTAAAAGGTAATAATCACTTGATTGTAAAACTCTTGCTTAACACCTGCTCTCATTAATACTCAATACTGCCTCTCAGCTGCTGATACAATTTTTCCTCTCAATGTCTTCACACAAGTCCTGAGGGTTTTCCTTGTGTGACAGTAACTTGCTGTACATCAGGCTGTACTCCTAACACCTACCAACAGTTAGGGATAGGGAGTGTAAAGAGAGATATACAATTAGATTTTGTTTTATGGCTCCCCAGTAAAACTAAGGTAATGGGAACATTTAGGGGGGAATTCACCATTGAGCAAAGTGAGCTCCGAATCCTTCGGCTCACTTCGCACATGGTGTTATGCGCTCGCTGATGTCCTGCACGCGGACATCAGTGAGCGCTTTAAAGGGATTCCAGTCTCGGCAAGACCAAAAGAGTTGCCTTGCCGAGACTGGAATCCCATTAAAGCACTCGCTGATATCCGCATGCAGAACATCAGTGATCGCATAGCACCATGTGGGAAGTGAGCTGAAGGATTAGGAGCTCACTTCGCTCAATGGTGAATTGCCCCCTTAGAGGGCTAGCCATCATAATTAGGTTCTAATAGAGGTTTGTGTTAGTATAAGGATTTGAACCTTAATGGTCACACTTCAACCTGCAAGAGTGTATGGCCTTTGCCGCAGGAAGATTCACAGGTCATGGCCCCTAGGACAGCAGGCAGAAGCAATACTCATAGTCAAAAACAGAGCTAAGGTCAGAGCAGGTGGCAGGCAAGACTAGTGAAGAAATCAGAGCAGAGTTTAGGGAAGACAGGTAAAATCCAGCTAACAGGACGAGGTCAGAAACACAGAACATCAACAGTTGATAGTACCCAGGAACAATGAACAATGTCTTATAATTGGACTCAGAAGTTTGGAACTGAATGTCTTACAATGACAAACTGGTGGGAATGGGATCATAGTCATAATGTGAGCCAATGTCCGCTATATGTATGTGCAATGTAGACGAGTGTGGACATAACAACATAGATGGCTACTGATGCTATCAAGGATCCACAAGACACATACATAATGACCTAGATGGCTACTGACAGGTAGTCAGTGAATGACATCTAGAGTACTGACCTCTGCCCAATCTGGCTAAGGGTTGGGGACAAGACTGATTTCCCAAAAGGATATACATCCACCTAAAATATAATTATTGTTGTAGGGCTCATTATTAAAGATCTTTAAAGCTTAGTTTAGCCTCTACTGGATTCTCTTCTGCAATGCAGTCCACAGCTCAACTAATAAATTATGAGTCTTGCCCTTTGAATAATTTAGAGAGTTTAAAGTGGACCTGTCACCTTCTGTTTCGATACCTGACTTGAATCTGGAGTTGGGTTGGGCGGGGCTAAAAGGATGACTGACATTAATGTTTCTCCAATCAGATCCCTTTAATGACGATCTAGCAGGGATCTGATTGGAGGAGCTAGTATGTCAATCATCATTTAGCTCCACCCAACTCGAGAAAGTGTTGCCAAACAAACCTTTTTAGCAGCATGACAATCAGTTCAGATACAAACTGCATGGTTTCAGCAGCCTATAGCAAGAACAAAAAACAACTAAAGATTAACAGTTGAGCCTGTGCATACAAGATAACACCTCATTTAAAAAGGAACATGTAAAGTCTGTATAGTATTCAATACAAGCACTGAAATGCTTTTATTTCTAAGTCACTGGTTTAAAAGGAAATGCTTCATGCATATATGCCAACATTCCCTTTTAAAGAGGCAGGCAAGTTAAAATCTCAGCACTAGGCTGTTATGAAATCTATGTAGCCTTGGATTTGTTATAGTTCAGGTATTTCACACAAAATGCAAGCTGTAGGATCTTGAATTCCTTGTGAGAATTCTTGGCTTGATGCACAACAGTATATTTCTATTATGTTTACAACAATAAAAATAATGTACTCACCCTATAACACAGAACAGATCTGTGTGTTACCTAAGGAAATGTGTATTTATTAGGTTATGCCTTTATGCCTTTATCTTTGCAATGTGCTGGCATAGAATCCATTGAGATTACCTAATACTTTCAAAAATGAAATATAAAGAAATTCTACAATATCTGGCCATTCATAAATCCAAGGACTTGTAAATGCATCAGCATTTTTTTTTTTCATCTTCAAGTCATCTTCATGAATTTTATACAGGCAGACGTAAAATTACAATGCTATAGTATAAATTTCTAATAAATAATAATCCCTTTAATAATGTATGAAATGCATATGTAATAAACAGATGTTTTATTGACATGAATGCTAATCAAAAATGAACAAAGGCACCCCATGAGAAGCACGCATACTCTTGATGTATCAAGAAAAATATAAACTTTAATAATGGAAAAGTATAACACACCACAAAAAAACATAAAAACATTTAAAAAGATGTAAAACACTCATAAAAACTCCTAGAACATGTTCCATGTCTCCCATTAGTATGTGCAGTAGCTGCCACTGAATGTATATCCAAATAAATAACTTAATCATACATTGGCACAACATGTTAAAGTGGAGCATAATTACCAAGCCCAGTGATAACTATCAGTCTTTGTAGTGAATCAAAAAGATCCTTGAGTGCTGGCAAGGCCTGTGGCTGACATGGTGAAGGGATACAGGGATAGCTCAAAATAGATGTGTTTCACTCTCTACACCTGAGAGCTTCCTCTTGCATGTAGCCATAATGGTGGTCTGGTGCCATTTATATAGCCAGCCATAATACAAAAAGAGGCGTCTGCAATCAGCGCTTAACAGCTGTATTCATAGCCAATACATAAAGTCGCGGCTCAGCATACTAACACTGCTGGCACCTAAATATGACATCATTGAAGTCAAAAGTTCCATTAGACTGTTTCCCAAACCATAACCTCACACCATAAAGTGTAATATAGTGTGAATGTAATGTGAAACCAGTAAGACCATTGCAATGGAATGTAGAACAGGCACACATTACTAATATGGGTGCTAATGTTTAAACTGCATAATACTCAAAACAAACATATGAACAAACCTTAAATATATTTTAAAGTAACATACCCAATAAACAAAATAACACAATTAAACAATAATATAGTGACTCAGAAAAAAAAAAGATATTAATTATTGTTATATGTAAGTCCACATAAAGTATTCTTTGTCATTTATTGACATGCATGAACAGGATAGTCTCAATGTCCCAGTGCCCATGTTTAGTTCACAGGATGCAACAAGGGCAAAAGTATTGTCCAATTACCATACTAACAAGCCAGGCGATTTTCTGAGTGCTATACAAATTTTGTAGATTTTTCTGATGACTAAAATAAATAATAAGGGGGTTATTCACTAAAGTCTAAATTGTTACGTATTGATGTGAAATCGCCAGATAAAGACACTCGCAATAGGCTGCTACTGTCGCAGTTGTGTCATTATAATGAGAATATTGTCGCAGTCGCGACTTTATTATGGGAAAATTGTCGCAATCTTGACCTTAAAAAATTGTCGAGACTTTACAATGGGGAAATTGTAGCAGATTTACTATGGGAATCTGCTATTTGAGAATTCGACAGTCGAATTAGCACCTTAGTGAATAACCCCTATTAATATTTGAACTTGGGGGACTTGTTTACATACAGTATGATAAGCAATAGTTTATTGTTAGCACCTCACAGAACAATATACAGTATATCTCCCAATAAGTTATAAAATGAATGTTGTGTGCCTGTTTTATTATATTCCAGTCATATGGAAGACATTGTATGACATCCTAATGAGTGTAAGCTTTGTTCCAGATAAATATTCACCTGCTAGGGACAAAGGCTTCTAATCTAATTCTGACTCCTACAAAATGTAATCTGTAAATAAGACAAGACAAATGGAATGGTACAAAACAATAGTTAATAAAAATGGATTATTTGTAGCAAAATAATAATGTTGCCTGCAAATGAGCCATAAAAGCATGAACCATTAGGCAGATTCTTTCTTTGACTAACATAACAGCAGAAAGGGAAGTTGCTATTCTAGTTCACAAATGGAATTGAATTTGTAGAAAACATTCGTCTCCAGGAATGTTTTCTGTTAACTTATTTTCAATAGCATCATCTCTCCTACCTGACTGGATAAAAAGAATATTTACTTTAGCTTTTCACATGCAGTTTTCTTTCTTTCTTATTTTGTTCACTTTCTATTTATGAAAGCAAAATGATTTTTCTTCTAATAATAAATATGGGTATGACTTTAACAATTATTTTCTATGTTTTTAAATTTGAATTAGACTTTTAAAATGACACTACCTGTTTTCAAATAAAAAAACAAAACAAAAAACAGAATGAGTTTATGTAATAACATTTGATTTTTAGTGAGGTTTGTAACTAAAACCCTCATACAAATCTTGGATCTGGTTTGTATTGGATTCATTGTAGTTTATATCAGCAGCATTATGGCTTCATCCAATGAACATTGAACTTGCCTGGGATCCAACAGTGTTAGATACAAATTCATCATTTTGAAAACCATTGATATATATTTATTTTCTCTCTATTTGTTTCACGGATGATCATTGAAAGAGCTTGCAGAAGTCTAAACTTTCAAAAAGGGTCTTGGGTTAACAAAAAACATGGTATAACTCTAACTTTGTAATTGCTCATGAAGTGAGAACAAAGAATTGGATACAGAAAGGGTTAACTGAGGGAAGGGAGTGCCATATATTCCTGGTGGTGTTAATTTCCCCAAAAGATGCAAATCGCTACCTTTATATGACATGTGAACCCCTCCATGTGATTTGCAGATTGAAGTGAATACTATATTACAGAAACAAACAAACACATGCCTCTCTGTTTATAACTAAGTATCTAGCTTAAGAAATGTTTCAGATTACTCTTTTAAGTCTTCACCCTCAACTCACTACATATAATTAGCACAAGATGTGTTTTAAGAGAGAGGTTTTTTTTTTTTTAAAGATATTTCAATTACTGGAATTTGTGCTTGGGCCCCACCATGTATAAAATGGACCAGACTAAACTTTTATAATTAATACAAGATGTGCTTTTAAGAAAAATGTGTTTTTCAAGAAAGATCTATTTTTAAGAAGATATATCAATTACTGAATTTTATGTTTGTTGCCAATCCATGTTGTTGTGTAACATTATACTGCAGCTCTTCCCCAGGCTACCTTCCATCTCATTGTTTCTTAGCATTTTGGTTGAGGAAGCCACATCGTTGTCAACTAGTGATGAGGAAACAAACTAAGAACCAGGAATTCCTGAAACAAAAATGGTAGAATGGGAAGAAGAGTTCCACATGACTGAGAATATAGGAAATGTAGGGGAACCCCAGAATATATTAGCTCATATCAGAAATGAGACTACTGAGGTGGTGTGGGTTAGTCAGTCAGATAGAAGTAGAATGAGAAGTCCTGAGAAGAACTGCGAAGTGAGGCATATTCGACAAGTGAAGGGCAATGAAGTCAGTCTCACACTGTCCCACTAACTGTATTCTGTGAATATTCTATTTCTATGTCACTTTGTCCCTAGGTCATGTTGTCACTTAGTCGCAGTTGTCATTGTCACTTCTGAATGGTCACCTTACGCAACACTGGAGCCCTTCCATCAACCCCCCAATTCACCAGTCTGAAGTGAAGAAGTCAAACAGGTGAATTTGGAGCAGTTCACCTAGTTGCATTCACTCCTTCAACACACTCTGCATCTTAGTCATTAGTATAAGTACCAGTGCATGACTAGTCAAAATGATGCGAAGAGCTCCATAAGATATTGACTACCATAGATGCCAGAACTGGTCACGTATTCACCACTTTGCAGAGTTTTCTCAATAAGTGAACATGGGGAAGTGGCGATTAGATGTGAATTCATAGCTCTATGTGACTATTTGGACTTTTGACAATGAGAATATTTATAGTAGGAATTTAAAAAAAACATGCATGTGACCAGGCAGTCTGCATGTAAAGGGTGGTTTCTAGGAATTTTGGCTCACAGGGTGAAAAGTCAAAAATTGAAGTATCCTGGACACCCCAATTAAATCCTTATACTGTACAGCCCCCCTCTAAAATGACAGATACTCCTTTACTGACTCCTCTACAGACATCCCCATGTTGTGAAGCTTTCCACCAAATGTACCTGCACAAGTTCAACCTCAGCCAGTGGCTCTCAAACTGTACAGCCTTCTAAGACAATCCCATAGGATGTTAAATCCCAGGTCATGAACAAAAGCTGAGAGGACCCAGGTTGGCATCCTGCTTGACTCTGTTGAAAGTCAGCCCTGCTTCCCTTAAACATACTGTAAGCATCCCCCACAGCCACATCATACAGTATAGCCTCCACCACAGACACCAACATACTGTGCAGGCTTCTTCAGAGGCACCCCACAATAGACACTACACAATAGACAGCTACTGTCGCGGTTGCAGCTTCACTATTGGAATACTGATGTGGTCACAAATTTGCTATGGGAATTCTCGGTTCATTGACTAAGGAGTAGAAAATCAGAGTGTAGCAACCCAAAGAGATGAGAATTCACTTTCACAATTGAATTCTCACTTTGATCAATAACCCCCTCAGTGTCCAGTGTAATATGAACCCCAGGCCCCTGCATTACCTCCCAAAGCAGTACCAATGAAATATTTAAAATGTTTCCTATTTTTACCCATTGCAGTGATGCTTAACCTACGGCCTGGGACATGGTACTATCCGGACCTCAAAGCTTCTGCCCACAGTGCAGGAAATCAGCCACAGGTAGGGAGGACCTGGTCAGCTTATTACTGGACAGGATGTCAGTTCAGTAATATTGTGTTTGCAGTATCTCCCAACTGGGTGGAACGCTTCCCTACATTGTTAAGACCCTTACTTCAGGGATCGTTATGTGTTGGAACACATATACATTTTATTATTGGCGCCAGCTGTTGATTTATATGGGCCCCAGGCAAAAAAGGTTGGGCATTACTGATTTATTAAATAAATTCAAGGTTGAATTACAAGAGCAGATGCCTCAGCTCCCCTGTTAAGAAGAGCAAATTGATTGGCTGGGGCCTTGGCTTATGCATGATTGCCCATGTATTTCAGGCAATTCCTTGCATCAGAGACACATGCTGCACACCCATGGTCTTCAAAAGGTTTTTGCCAGTGCAGAAGAAACATTCTACACATGCTCCCATCTTTAACATCCTATTAAGTGTTTCTGGAGAATATCTACACTAAAAACTGGATTTGTAGCTTTTAGAATACTGTATTACTTGGTTGTCCCTAGACTCTTGACTATAGTTGATGGCTGATCTTATTCCGCCACTATATTTCTCCCTACAACCTCTGCTGAAAGACTTTTACATGTATTTACCACACCCAATGTAAAGCATGCTTCTTTATGTTACCAATTTCCTCCCCCTAAGGTCAGGTTCATACTAGCGTATTTATGCGCTGTATATATATATATATATATATATATATATATATATATATATATATACGCAAACGCTTGCCATTGCATTTTGGCTGGCATATGCACGCTGTGCATAGAATGCGGTCAGATAGGAGGAGCCGTGAATGCCGAGGGAGTGTTCACGCTGTATCAGGTAAGTACGATAGAGAAATGTGTCTAGAATATACGCTGACTGAAATACGCAGTGTATTTTCTAGATACGTTTTTCTAAATATGCTGCATATTTTAAGGCTTGTGTGAACCTAGCCTAAAAGAATCAAAATCATTCTTGGATAAAAGAGCAACCAAAGAGATTTTGTTAAACTTGATTGGCTTTTGTATATTCTCCAAACAAAACAACTAGATAACAAGGTCAAATAAACTCTAACAAGTATATATGCATTACAAGGTATTATTAACATTGCAAGGACACAGTTACTGCAAATAGCCTGTATCACTGAAAAGTCATTTCAACAGCAGTTCTTGTTAATGTCAAAACAAATGAATTTGGTTATTATGATGATAACATTTTCCAAACCATGCTTGGATCTAAACTGCAAAACAGATGTACAACCTAATGAATGCCATTTACATGTCTTTAAAATGCAATGATTTGCTAGTATATACTTATTCCTTATGTATTTCACTGTTTGGATGTGTTTTATTGCATCGGAAGCATGCTCTGATTTACTCGGGTAGCCAGGGCTTACATTGTTTAGAATGGATTTTTAACAGTACAATTTTAACTAAGATTAAGCTGGAAAAAATCAGGAAAGAATGCTACAAAACAATCATGGACAAAATAGATTTTGGCATTGGACTGAAAAGTGTTTGACACTGAATACACACTCTGTTTTCAGGATAAATGGTGTATTCTCAGAGATCAGAATGTATATTTTACCTTGGCATGCCTTTGTAGCTCTGGATCAGTCAAATAAATGCTGATGTGACATTTGTTTATGTATATAAATAAAAAAATATATATATTTATATATAAGATTACTTAAACTTATATATATGATTTACTTAAACATGGTCAAATGCAATTTCCTATCAAAGTTATGTATTTTGTTTCTGTCATATAAAGCAATACCTTCGACCTGAAAATAATATTATTTTACCTTCCCTGATATATTTCCTTTCTTTTAAGACAGATGTTTCTTTGGTTTTTTTTTTTTTCTTCTCTGTTTTCTTATTTGTTTTGCTGTTGTTTTATTTAAAAATAAATCAAAACATGATCAAAACTATGCAGTGTCAAAATATAATGGACCCCAAGGGCATTGAAATTCTTAGCATACAATACAACCATTTTACTCATCTATCCTTGTTTCAGAACCAGAACAGATCATTTTAGTTGTTAAAAGGGAATTCCAGCCTGTTGTTAATTTGAGTTCTTTCATTGTGCAGCAAAATTTCCATGTTCAAATACAGAATGCAAATAATGAACTATGCTTCTCAGTGAACTATGCTTCTCAGTGGACTATGCTTCTCAGTGGACTATG
>WMED01018905.1:0-12572 GCA_019650415.1 Pipa parva | reverse complement strand
GGGGGGTTGTGGGGGAAGCAAGTGTAGGAGGGGGATTTTGGGGGAAGCACAGTGTGAGAGTGCTCTGATAATCTTGGAGACAGGGAGGGCTGGGCAAGCAAATGATACTATTTAGTCACGCGGGGGGCGCAAAATGTTTTCTTCTTCCTAGGGGGGGCATGACAGAAAATAATTGAGAACCACTGGTATAAGGTAAGTATGTTAACAGTTTCTTTTTATTTTTTTTACTTTAGGACTCCTTTAAGTGATATATTTGTGTAACACTCTACTTGGTTGGGATAAGGGTACTCAAAAAATGTGCCTTTGTTAATATTTCTTATGATTTTGTAATTGTTTGACTTGCAACATTCTTTTGAAAAATTCTGTATTTGTCATGTTAAACGTCGAGATAAAAGGTTTACTCATTTCTGGTTTATTAGCATTTGTTTTTCAGGAAAAGCATCTTTTATGGGATTGCTTACTGATGGATGCATTTAGGCTTGGTATAACATAATCACTGTTCGAACAAGTAAAAAATAAAATCCAAAGCAGGGCTTGCACAAATGTAACATGTAGAAATATGTAGCCAAAAAAATAATTATTTTGTTTTGTATAAGAGTTTCTTTTTGTAGTCCCAAATGACATGCCCCATATAAAATTTTCATGAGAAACTAACAAGGAATTTCAAACTTTATTCAAAATTTTATTCTCTCAACAGTTGAAAGTTACAATATGTACAACAGTTTTTTTTATATATACAAATTATTAAATTGTTACAAATCAAGTTACATGTTTTCTAGAAAAGTGCAAAATATTTTTTTTTAAAAATCCATAATCATCCTGTACATAAAATAGAGGCAATATACAGAAACAATACAACCCTGTGCTTGTATGTGGTGATGGAAAACCTCAGCACAACCACTTACAGAGAAAAGAGTTAATATTATTAAACATTCAGATCCAAAATAAAATTGCTAGTAGAGGGAGATCATTCTTAAAATAGTACACATCAGTAAAAAAAACAAAACAAAACATATTGCACAAAACAATACAAGGAAATTTAGAACAAAATTAATTATACAAATCTGCAAATACTTAAGGCAAAAACATCAGTTTATTTTCAGTTTTACTGAAAAAAACAATAGCAAGAGAATAGCAATAGAATGTTGTCAGTATGTGGTCAGTTTTTACAAAGTATGTGGTCAGTTTTTACAAAGTATGGCTTAGTAGTTTCTGTTCCTTATTGTTTTACATAAAATAGCTACGATATCCTTAAAGCTTAAAAAATACCGCAGATTGCTCTAAACACCAACTGCATTTGCTAAGTAAGAGATCATTGTATGCAAGGTTGTGGAACTATTAATGAAACAAAGCTGTTACTTTGCTGTACTGGTGTGGGACAATGTTGGAAGAGTCACATATATGGATATAACACGTTTCCAATAACTTTTAGAAACTGTCATTCCAGATAAGGCATATGGTGCTTTTATTATGATGGTGGTGTCCTTTTCATTTGCACTTAATTATTGCTGTGGTTTAGTGTCCAGCTACTTACCAGAAAAAAACTGACTCTATAGCACCTAAATATGCTGCATATTGTTTTAACTTTATTAGCTTTTGTTTTGTACAAGCATGCCAGGCATACTTATGCCTTTAAAGGTAGATATAAGAGGTTTGCTTCTAACTTCCAACATAGGTGGTTTCAAGTGGGAAACCTACATTTGTGAAGTAAAGGAATTAACTGGGAACTCATTTAAAGGAAGACTTCAGGGTGGAAATATGGCAAATGGTATATACCAAAATCTATCAAGTTTTACTTGAGGTTAAATGGAATAATAAGCAACAAATGTTGCAAATAAATGCCTGGGGTGACTGCGTAGAACTTTGTTCATTTTACTGCCATGACATTTCAGTCTCTCTATACACACACACTTTATAGGAAAATTAGTCATGCAGTGCAACTTACTGTATATACTTCACAGTCTATCAAAGGGTCTAACTAATATTTATATTATACCAGCCATGATATGAATTAAATATTTGCAATTTTTCACTAATTATATTGATGTAATTAGACTTGTATATAAACTTTATCAGTACTATGTTCCTCTGGAAAAAAAAAAAGATTTTGATCCTATTTATGTAAAGATTATATTTAATGATTATGCAATGACTTTACAAAGGACCTTAAATATTTTAACTCTTTTGGTACTGCACAAACAGTAAAATAATCAAGCAAACCGTCATCTTAAAACTCAGTCTGTGGCTAGTTATAAACCAAACTTAAAACATAATTATTATATTGTAGCTTTTAATTGTTTCTAAATTAAAAACAAAAAATACTCTGAAATATATATACATTTTTGTAATATACACACAGCAGCTTTGCACAGAAATATTTATGATTTGGTGTATAAATTAGTCTGCTAAATATGATTAGAACAAGGCAACTCTGCCAAATGTGTTATTCATGTTCTTTTAGAAATTAAATATCCTTACAACTTTTTTTTTTTATTGTGCCTTTATACATCAAAGAGTATAGTAGTGTTTTGTTTTTATTTTTTACAGCAGTACAGCAGGAAAAATCTGCGAGTACACTGTGGTAATACAGTGCTCAAATTAGCATTTTAAAAAATATTTTAATGTTAGAGTTAGAGAAATCCCAGGTAATTTTGAAATGATAAATTAGTTAATATTTTAAATGGATAACATATAAAACATTTACAAAAATGTATTTACATTTGCTAGCAATCTTTTAACAAACTGTTACAACTCAAGTCTTTACCATAACTTTCCTCACTTTCCTATTTTGTTTTTGCTAATTCAGCAAACAACTTGACACTTCTTAAAAGAATAACGATACAAACATTTAATGTAGTGCAACATAAAACACTGAATTAAATCCAAATAAAAATACATTTAAGGGAGCGTGGCTTAGCTACTGAGGAAGATGGCCGCATAAACTAAAACTCCCGCTGAGAAGTAGAGCTCAAACAACAAGCCTGGCAGCTAAATAAATCAAAAATCAATTGAGAGGCTTACGTGAACAGGAGAAAGGCTGGAAGACTCGATCAAATCAGGTGGGGGGGGCGGCACAAAATGAAGAGCAGCCTCACCGACAGCTCAATAGGCTCCGGTCTGAGGCCAGCCAGAACAGTCGCAGCGCCAGTAACACAGCACCAAAAAAGCCGGGGGAATCAAGAAGGTAACGGCAGAGAACAGACAGGAAACGCTCCCACCTTGAGTCCAGCACCAGGGAGCAAACTGAGCCCATCAAAAGAGATAAGTACTCTCCCTTCTAATACAAATAAATTGGGAAAGGAGGGTTGCACTCCCCAACAGCAGAGGCCAGGCAAACTCCAGGTTAAAGACACAGTGAGAGAGGAGAGATGGGGAGAGAGAGAGAGAAAGAAAGGGGCAAAACCCACAATTAACAGAAGAACAGTACTGAAACTGTACTGAGGCAAAGCAGGTCACTTTCACTACTGGGAAAAAAAGGGGAGAGCAAAAAAGTGTTCAGATAGTTACAAGAAGGAAACAAAAAAAACACTAGCCAAACACCCCTGAAAATTCCCCAGAAAAACAAAACAAAATAAACTTAACCTAAAGGAAATCCAAGCAAGAAAAGAAGCCAAATACACAAAAACACATAAACCTAAAGATGTCAGGAGGGAAACAAAAACAGCAGCAACCACAATAAAATCAACTGCTGACTTTATACAGAGTAAAAACACCTCCTCTACATCTTCCAAAACAACCACCACAATGGGAGAAACCACTGCAGACGACTTATCCCCATGCACAAAAAAAAAAGACCTGAGAGACCTCAAACATTTCCTTCGGGGATTTAAAGAACATATAACACAAGAACTAAAAAAACTCTGTCACACAAATCCGCACAGAAATAAAAGAATTGGACACAATAGCAGAAAACTGCTATTAGCAGAAACCGTGCAGTATGTAAAACAAGAAACGCAAAGAGAACTATATCCAGAAAACAAATCCCAAGGACAGTAAGCGGAAAAGTAAGATACCGGAAAACCAAAAGTTCAAACAACAACAGGAAACAAAGATTTTACATGAACACATAAATTAGACAACCAAAGTAAATCTGCCTCCCATGCTAAAATTTAGCTTTTCAATAATGCTAGATGTAGTTAAGAATGTAGTGTGAACAGTTATGGAGAGACAGTAGGAATAGCAGAGACTGGACTCATTGCCACTCCATTTTGTAACTCATTTTAAAGTTGAGTAGACTATTTATATATCTTGTGTATTATATTCAGTCACTCCGGATGATATCTGGCTTAGTCGTCTGCTGGATCCCCAAAGTCTTCGGGAAATTTGACCGGACCTTACCTGTTCAGGATATACCAATGATAAGTAAAAATAGAAGTGCACTTTAACATTAAAAAGCACAACATATCAACAATACTTTTACACATGCATCAATTTAATCATTTACATTTAGGTGTTTTACAGGTGTTACTGGAATCATATATATAAAACTAGTAGACACCTTGATGTAAATTCACTGATAGTTGACGTTGCCTTATAAATTTGTAAAGAATACTGCTGTCTAAGGGATAACATTATATGCAATAGTCCCTTTCGGATATCCTATTACTTTGCCAAAAGGGGGAGCAGCCTCATGCTTTGTAAAAACTGTACAAACTGAAGTGTATTTTCTGATATAAATAAGTAGGAAATTTTATTTGCAGCAGAAAGGTTTGATAGTCTTTATTTTTAAGGGTGTGCTGATGAGATCTATGGTTTGTCTATATTAACAGCCACAATGTTCATGCAATCAGTTATGAATACCGATTTGGTAGTACATGATAAAAGAATCAAATAAAATCCAAGAAAATAAAATTTCATATATATATATATATATATATATATATATATATATATATATATATATATAGTATCAGAAGGTACACTAAAGTAGCTGCATCAGGCATTTTGGCAGTGACTTTCATTAAATTGTGTGCGGTGAATGATATAGGATGCAAGTGATACAGTAGTGATACTAGTGGTACTAGTACAAAAAAACAGATAAGAGTTACCTCTGTAGGCTTTCCAACACCGACAATAATCAATTTACCATCTTCTAGACCAACCAGGATGTGGCTATTCTCTTTGGTAATAGAAACAGTATGGATCGGAACCCGCATTGTCAAAGGAGCAAGGCTAAGTCTCAAACTGTTAATAAGAAAGAGAGATTACAGAATGTAAGTCTATTAGAAACTACTGGAAGGCTCACTCTGATTTAAAACAAGAGGAATATTAAATGGTCCTATTTTTTAGGATTATTCACATGTATCAATAGAAATTGAGACAGTCCTACTACAGTTCAAAATGGTGCCCTCTAGTGGCCATGCAATTTTACTTTAATGGAATTATCCTATGTGCACTGATGCACATTGTAAATTACAGGAGTAAATATATTAACAAGAACAAAGTTTTACCAGGTCTAGGAAGCCAGATTTGTAGTTTCCCTATACCAGTGCTAACTTCCATTTACCTGCTTATTATAGTGCAGTTTCTCCCTGTTGCTACATTCTCATGATTGAGTTTTCTACACAATGCAGTTAGTGTGACAGGCATAACTGCTTTTAAAGGGATATTTTCATCTCCTAAATTTACATTTTTAAATAATCCCATTTTATTTTTGAACCCTCTGTAAACAATCACTTTTCATTTTTGTGTTTAAAAACAGACAGTTTTTATAAAATTGTCAGTTAACTGAACTGTTTTCCGCATAAGTCTGGAATACTTTCCTTTAATTAGACAACTGAAGCTGACCTTTCATCAGTGACATATTTCTGCAGAGGTTGTGGAATTTTAAAAAAATGACGGAAGCTTGCAATATAAAATGAAACACTAACCTGTAGAGATCTCTTATGGACAGATACCCTTGCCTGCTTCCTAACACAAGGAACTCTCCGCTGACGCATAAATCAGTCACTTGCTCCTTCAGATTTTCAGAACATAGGTGCTTGCCATTCACACTGTAAAGGTGGATCGCATTCTTGTTCTGGAGGACAAATAAAACTACTGTATTATATGATTAAACATACAGTCATTATTTAGAATTCATCGGTACTATTCTTTCTCTCAAATATACAGAAGGAATTATCTGTGAAAACAGCATAATAAATAAACAATTCCACATTCTCTCTATTCTAATTGTTTATGTTCGTTAAGTAACTCCCGATGGCACCTGATATTTTACATTTCTTTCTTTTTATAAGCCAGGTAGCTTAGTGAAAGACAGGGTTGGAATAACACATTAGAAAGAAAAAGACTGAGGGGTGTCTATACATGGACCACAAAACTGCACCATGAAAACTCAAGAGTTCTATTGTTCCCCACCTTCATTTAAATGTTATGGTTGGAGCCTTGTTTTTAAACTTTGCGGACTAGAACCCACATGGATTTCCAATAAATGTTTGAATGAAATAAACCTGTAAACAAAATATACCATAGCACTAGAATTTGGATGGAACTTTGTGTAATTGGTAAGTTTATAAATGGATAGTTCTGTGATCAGAACTACTATCATCCCGTCACACATCATTTTGACACATATATGTGGATATATATATGTATGTGAATAGATCTATATACACGCACATATAACTTCACACATATAGAAAAAGGCTATTCTGCAAGCAAGGTAACTATGTAATATAGTAGCGCTATATAACAATGAGTCAATAAAATACAAAAAATAAACTATGTAAAGCTGTAATTTTGTATACTTTCCTCTTTTCTCCAGTAAATTATTTTAACCAAAGTATTACAGTATTTGAATATAACTTAATATATCTTAAAGGAGAACTAAAGATAAAAAAATAAGAAAGGCTTATTAAAAACCTTACCTGATATAGAGGTGTATCGCTACAGTCACAGCATGAGATATGCTGTCATTTTTTTTTCAAATTCTGTTTATTTTTCTTTAAAATTACAAGTTTGGAACAAATCAGTATCTTTTGTTTCACATACTTTTATATAATATAAAACAAAAACAAACTCACACATAAAACTCTTAACTTGTGGTTTCTCTTATTGTATTTTCCTTGTTTTATATTTCACAGTATATACCACATTAACATTTAACTTAATAACTAATATTTTCCCTATTTTGTACAAGGAACAGAGTTATATATATTTCAGTTATTATATGATCTTTTTCCATAGTTTTCTAGTTTATATTATATAATACTGTGGTTTGTAGTTAACCATGGTTCCCATACTTGTATACATGGTTTTGGATAACCTCTTTGGTTGTACATCATTTTGTGCATGGAAATTATTTTTTCTACTTGCTGTTGCCATGATTTTATTATTGGAGGTTGTGTTGATTTCCAGTTCATGGCTAAGAGTTTTTTTGAAGGTATAAAGTTCTTGTTGCTATTCTATCTGCTATTTCTTTAACCATATTTAATATTATTTCTAGATCCATTGGTATATTTTTGGATAGTATTTGTAATAACACTTGAGTTACTTTTTTCCAGAAATCTATTATTTTTGGACATTCTCAAACTATATGTAAGAATGTTGCTGGTGCTTCATTGCATCGTGGACATTTATCTGGTATATTTGGTGAGAGCAGCGCTGTAATTGGCCGGCACCCGATGCTTCTTCATTAGTGCAGGCTGACTGAGAAGCCAGTGCGAAGCTCCTCCTCACTTGTTTCACTGTCTGTGATAAATGCTTGAAACATCATCATGTTCATTGTGGGGGCCAATGAGAACGCTCCCTGCAATGAGTGTGATGATGTGTGAGGCCAGTGAAAAAAGTGGGAGGAGCTTTGTGCTGGCTTCTCTGTCAGTGAAGAGGCATTGGGTGCCAGCTAATTACAGCACAGCTCATGCTGTGACTATTGATTCACCTATATCAGGTAAGGTTTTTATTAAGTCTTTTTTACCTTTAGGTCCCCTTTAATATGTTTACATACCTTAAGGACACTTTTGCCTTCAATGCTGCTGTGCACAATGATATGTCCATCCCAGGACACAGCAAGGTTGGGAATAGACATGATAAGTGAACTATCACTTGGAGGCCTTAGTGTTTTCATGTACTGTCCTTTACATATTGAATGAATAATTACTGTTCCATCCTAAACAGTGAAAGATTTCCAAGACAAAATTAATTATAGCAAATGAAAAAATAGACCATTTGAAATGATTGCAGAAAATTGATCACAAGCAATGCAAACCCATTTAAAAATTATTTTTGCCTGTATACATAAAAAATAGCATAAAGCAAGTATAATGTTAATACTGCCCTTCTGTTTTGCTAATGTAAGTTCTACAACAAACATTTTTCTACTACAGAAAAAGAAATAAGATGGAGCATATTTAAGATAAATACTTTATCAGAGTCAACATTATTCTTTTAAAAAAAGAAGAAAAAAAAATCAATTATACTTTCTCTATATCCTCTCTATTTCCTAACTACCTTATGAAGTCCTCCAGTACAAGGAATATGATTGCTTATTCTTTACTAGTATTTTGCACAAAAAACGATGTGGGCAAATATAAGCAAGAAACTTACTTTAGCTCCAGATACAGCTGTATCTAACTCTGTACTGATGCCAACACTGGTTATTTCATCCGTGTGTCCATAGAGAATCTGCACAGGTTTAGCCGACAAGTCTCCGCCCTTGTTAACAAGAACAAAAAAGTGGGGTCTTGTCTTAAAATGTAGGAAGATCTTGAAGGCCCTAACAGATTTTCCCAGATAAATGGAATACACTGGGGGGTGACATCTTGGAAGATGTATCTGTGGGGTCAGCTGGAAATTCTAGCCAGACGATTTGACAGGTTTCATAGAAGAGGAATGAATTATCAGCAGGGTAGGCATACAGATATTTAACGAACACAAAAACTATTTTATGTATAAAGTACTTATGGAATTTGGAATTTTGACAAAGTTACATTTTTCCACCTTCAGGTCAGGGCCACACTGGCTGTTATATAGTTGAGCTGGAGCGGTTTTTAATTAGGCTCATTATGGTCTATGGTGCAAAACAAAAATATGTGCGGATTATTTTACAATAAACAACTGCATCTTTTACAGATCAGCTTAGGGCTGCAGTACAAAAGGAAAAGCTTTGGTGAGTAATCAGTCACTCAGAGCTGAAGGTCAGTGTTTGGAATGGGAATTACAAGCAGTGAGCCACAGGAAGTAATACGTTGTGTTTAAATATCCATGCTTTTCGGCCTGCAAAAATATTCCTGGCCAAAGTTTGCAGAAAGGAAGCAAACTATCACTTAACAGATAAAACCCCATAAAGGGAAAATATTTTTTTTGCATATGAACCTTTGTGTATGTCTGTATGGATAAGATAAATAAAACTTGTTTCCATAAAGAGCCTTTATATATCTGTGTTGCTTTAGTGAAAAACTCCCAATGAAATAGCACAGGGGTCGGCAAAGTTGTTTGAGGAGGGAGCCATTTCACTCGCTGCTCCATCGGCAACAACTATCTTGTGAGCCGCTGGAGGAGGGAGGCGTGCCCTCTCCCGACCACATGACCACCGACGGCCAATCAGAAGAGTCGTCATGGGCGGGGCTTGGGTGGGGCTTCAGCAGTGTGCTCAGAGCCACAACAAGGTGGCTAAAGAGCCGCACTTTCTGACCACTAAACTAGCACAAACTTAGATGGACGTATGCAAGGACTAAGCATGGGCTGAGAGGGGGACCCAGTTTAGATTGTAGAAGGGTTGCTGTGCCTTCAATTTCATTCATTTAATCTGAATCTTTTACTCACTTGTCCTATTTGCCAAATCATGCAAGTTGCGTCCCGAGAGCCAGAAATTAGATGAATCCCACAGTAATCCATGGATAAGCAGGTCACAATATCTAGTGACAAAAAAACACTGGTTAGTAATAGTAATACTATACACTAATAACTTCATTATTAGTTGATCTGTCTCAAGTGGCACACAACAAATAAAGTATAGTCTACTGCAGGGGTCTCAAACTCAACTGAGTGAATAAGTATAGTCTACACCAGGGGTCTCAAACTCAACTGTGTGAATAAGTATAGTCTACTGCAGGAGTCTCAAACTCAACTGGGTGAAAGGGCCGCACATAGTAAAAATCTGAAGTTGACGTCCACATATGATATGCTCCACTCCCTGCCAATTTCTTCCTACTCCACCATTGAAACACTGCATCCCTACCTGTATATATTGCCTGTTATAAAGAAGCAATCTGAGTGTGTTTTAACAGATGTTTAAAAAAATCAGTAACACCAGAAAAAAGATCCCATTTGGATTCCTATGGCAATTATATTGAGTACTTGCAAAATAAATCATCCTTCAAATGAAAGTCCTTATTTGCATTGCTTTGTGTTTTTCCATCTTGTATCTATTAACTACATACACCCCAACTCTGTCCTATAGTTTTCAGAAAAGAGAAATACACCATAAATGGAAAAAAAAAAGATGGCAGTTATTACTAGTAAATGCCAATTTTCATTTTTTGGATTTACTGGCCCTATAATTTTCTATGCGAATAGATACTTCCGGCACTCCAAAGGTAAGTAAAAAACTTCTTTTTTATTTCACCACATGGGTAATTAAAAGCTCTTTAAAAACAACATCCGACAACGAACAGCATATGCCTATGCGTTTTGCGCTGGCTTGCGCTTATTCATGGCATAAACCTACATACTTGTGTGCCGGTTTAAATACTACACATTTAATACGTATACTTCCGAGTCCCTTCCGACTTGCTACCGCTTAACCAGTGCTGTGCTTGACCCCTCCCCGCTACAGCCTGGCTGTCAGCCGTTGAGGATATAGTCATGGGTACAGTTTATATGACAAGTTAAAGAAATATAAGCATGGACTTACTGTCTCAGCCGTCCTGCATCGGGTTTGGAAAGCGCCTGCTAGTATAGCTATGGCGTATCTCAGAATGTCATGCCGTGTTCAATCCAGCCTGGGATACACATCAGCACTTTCGATACCCCAGTAAATTCCCCATGCTAACGTATGGCTCAGTTCAAATTAAAATAAAATTAAAATTGCATGGCCATGCATGGTTATTTAGTTAATTTAGACAGTGGGTTAACATCCAAAATAGCTGGGGCAGTCTTATGTTTTATTATATTATGTTATCAATTGATGTAACCGTAAACCAAAGGAATATAATCTGTTACATATGGCACAGCATTGAGTGCGATCTCATAGCCGGTGGACATCGATACATGTGGTTACAAATAGTGTTTCAAAAGATGTAGCTAATGCAAAACATTAAATTATCAAAGTAAACATCAATTTAAAAAATGGAACCAACATTACACGATTCATCACAATAAAGATGAAGTAATGTGTGTGATGTGCATAACAAGGGGAGCTTATAACGGTAATATAGGTATAGATATATCAATATATCAAATGGATCTATGTCCAATAACCCAAGTAAAGGGGTACAAAAGAGGCAATTGCATACAGACATACAAAAATAAGAAAGGAAAATAAAAATACAAATGTGAATATACGTATATGCATACATTATAAAAGTGACATAATAACAAATAATTTGTCAAAATAAAATAAAAGGGAGAGTATCAAAATTATGTTGTATCACAGAACAGCGTAAGTTAACAATTATAGCATAACAATAAAGTAAATTAAACGTGCATCAAGTATACATATTATGACTAACCTAAACAGATTTGTGTTGAGTTGCTTTTATTTAAATTTGTTTAGATATTGTATATCCCTTTAATTGTATAATTGTTAACATGTTTATTGTTTCATATTGTCTAATATCACTTATTTTAGTAGATTAAAGTATATATAAGACTCCAACCATCTAACAATGTTGCACAAACTGATATATATATCTCATACCTATGTATCTTTCATATGCTAATTAGTAAACATTTTGTCAGGGATAATTTAAGGAGCCTGTAAAACTGAATTGTGGAAGACTGAAAGAACGGGTAAAAGAGAGGCCTGGATACACCTTAAATGGCATATATTACCCTATTGCATGGTTATGCATATATTATAAAAAGGTACTGTCATACTGGTCGGTGTTTGTAAATCCATCTTATAGTGCTTTTGATAATGTTATTTGGATGCTATAAAACATAGTATATAAATTCCAATGTGATAAAACATGCATTAATTTAAAAAGTCTTTTAATAATTTAAATGATTTCAAATATGAAATATAAAGGAAAAGTGAAGTGTGATAATATATGGTATACATAAATCATACAGGAAGTATATCATAATGAAAGTGATCACTAGTGAAGAAAAAATATAAAACATATAGAGGAAATTATATAGAAAAAACGGTGAGGTGATGTGATGATGAAGGTGATCATTTCACCAGCCTGTGAATGAGAAAGAACATATATATATATATATATATAATGTGAAAATAAAGGTGAAAAACATAATTAATTATATAAATATACAAGAGAAATGTAAATATAAATTCAGTGGAAACTCTGTTAAAATAGTGGAATTTAACAGTTGGTCTATTAAAATATGTCTATAGCAGTGTTTCCCAAATGCCGGGTCGCGACCCGGTACCGGGCCACAGAAAAGAAATGCCG
>WMED01018903.1:0-12573 GCA_019650415.1 Pipa parva | reverse complement strand
CCATTGTAAGTGCTGGAATGCCCAAAAGGCCTGGAACTTAGGTAAATACCGTTACACTAAAAGTAATTAAGGTATTCACAACTTCCTCTTGTGCAAACATGTGAGGCCAGCAATGACTTCACTCTAGAACAGTGGTTCTCAACCTTTTTATTGCCGTGACCCTTTAGTATAATTCCCCGTGATTTGGCGACCCCCATTTATTAATTATTATTGGGCAACCCCATTTAATCCTTATATTTCCAATGGTCTTAGGAGACCCCAGGCAAATCATCATTCGACCCCAAATGGGGTCGCGACCCACAGGTTGAGAACTGCTGCTCTAGAAGATTGGCTTTCTTTCTTGGGATATGGATTTCAGTTTACTGATTAGGGAAGCTGTTTTTTAGAAGAAGCTTAATTGTAGGTTCCCCAGTGAGACACTAGCTTATTAAAAGCTCCGTTGAAAAGTGGGTCTGGATTGCCCCATAAAAAGCTCAGCTGTTTTGAAGATTCAGTTAATTTTTTATTTTAATTCATTCAGAAATTAGGATGGTACAGAACATGACCAAGGGATTTTGGGAAATACCCCTTTCTCAAGTGCTTAGTTACAGAGGGGGTTATTCTCCAATGTATGAATTATCATATAAAGGTGTGAATTTGTCAGCTAAAGACAGTCGCAACAGATAATTTATAATGAGAATATTGTCGCAGTCGCGACTTTACAATGGAAGAATTGTAGCAGTCGCGGATTTGCTATGGGAATCCTCTGTTTAAGAATTCGCAAGTCGAATTCAGACTTTAGAGAATAACCCCTAGAATGTCCACAAGTGCACGTCTAATTAACCCTCCCCAGTGCTAGCTCCAACCTTCAATTAATATTTTAATTAAAATTGCAGGCATTTCCTCCCAATAGTCCCTGTCTCCTGATCCATGTAAGAAACAACAAAAATCCAATCTAATGTCCTTAATTATTCTTACATGTCCCAATTATAACAATCATTCCCCAAAACCCTATTTTAAAAAAAAATACATGTGTTTATCTCTCTATTTAAACTCTAATTTTCTCACTGCCTTTTATTTCACACATTTCTGGGGAATTCCCAGAAAATTTAAATTTTAGGTAACTATTACTTAAACACGAAAAGGTAGTCCTTAGATACATGTATACCTTGGGCATTGTAAGGAATACTCACATCGTTCCGTTCCAGCGCCGGGCTCTCTCTTCCTATGTGCGCACGCCGTGACCTGACGGGGGGCGTGCGCCGGGCATCCACAGAGGCAGGAGTGCGCTTGCCTCTCTGCCTATATAAGGCAGACGTGCTCCAGCCTTGGTGCCCGATTATAACCACGGTTGCTGTATAGTTGTGTGTTTGGGCTAAAGTAACTTTTATACATTAAAGCTTCCGTTTGTTTCTGCTAGAGTCCTGTACCTGCTAGAGTCCTGTACCTGCTAGAGTCCTGTACCTGCTTGAGTCCTGTACCGGAGTTCCATTTGTATCCTGTCCAGTCCGTGTCCGCAGTCCGTCTATACCACCACTGTCCAGTTGGCTTAGGGGCCGCGACCTGGGTACTCTCAGCAGCGGAGTCCAGTACCTCCTTGCGGAGGTTAAAGGTGAAGACCGGAGGGTACCTTAGACTCCGCGCACTAAGTCAGCTAGCACCAAGGACAGTGTGGTATTCGCCAGCATCCTCCTATTCCCTTTACATCTTGGTACAGAGTCAATACAGGCATACAGTATTTATCAAAGTGTGAAAAGTCATTTTTCAGTTTGTTTTGCCAAAATGTATCAAGACATTTAAAAAGAACAGGTGAAATTTATTGGTCATTGGTTGTTTTTTTTTAAAATCCCCCTTGTTGGATACCATTGTACAGCAGGCTGTGTTAATTTCTTCTCTGTGGTTTAAATGAATGTTATTAACGTTATAATATAAAATCAGCTAATTTTATATTGTGTTAATGGCAGTTGCATGAACCTATCCCGCAGGTGCCCATGTTTTAATCAACCCCAGCTCACAGTTGCAAGAAGATGAATCAGTCACTTTGACTTGTGATCTCCTGATCACCCCACAACCAGTGATAGGTTACACCTGGTATAAAAATGGCAGGTGGTTTCAGGAAGGATCAGCGAGCACCATTGTGTTCCAAAGAGTGCAAGTTACACATGCCGGTAGCTACACCTGTGCTGGACACAGTCAAAATGAAACATGGAGCTCTCCACCTGCCTCTTTATATGTGCAGTGTAAGTATATCTGAAATTTCTCTCTGGATCATTAGATAGATCTCTTCTGTTTACTCCCCAGTCCATATGTACACAATAAAAAGGGACAAATCAATATGGTTGGCCAATATGAAATGTTTTTATTGAGTTGGTTGAATATTGCACTGCACAAAAAATGACCAAACAATCAGCTTCACGTGCATTTGGACTGAAATTTATCCCAGGAAAGTCAGTTTGTTTTTAATGCAAAAACCTTCTACAGATGCAGTTTTGGATATATATATAAAATGTCCTAAAATGACCTGTTTCCTTAGCTGCAGAATCACACAGGTTGACATTAATCAGCCTTTTCCGATACATTATATTTACATACACAGGGAAAGGAAACGATTTTCTGAGAATAGATTGTACTTTGTTATATGTGCGACAGGAGCTTTCAAACTTATCTTTCAGACTGAAACACCATCTGTGAGCACTGACAGATATTACGGCTCAGAGAGAAAGGTGATTTTTGACAAGTTACATTTTCGAAACGGTAATTTAGGAACAAGGCGGAATTGCATTTTGAATCTGTTTGTGGAGAAAACATAAAAAGTTTAAGAATAACTTTTCATTCTGAAGGCAATTACTTTTCTGCAGGGAAAGCCATCCACAGGACATTTTAAAGACAGCTGTCTGTAAACCCATAGCAACCAATCGGAGTGTGGCTTTTAATTATTTCAGCTCCATATACTTGTGAATATTAACAGCTGATTGGTTGCTATAGGTTACTAGGCTTCTGGAAACGAATATCCCTGTTAAAAATTCCCCTTATTGTCTTTTAATTTTTTTGTAATTTAGTTGCTGTGATAATGACATTGTTCTATTAACTACATTCTTTGTAGATTCTCCAAGGAATCTATCCATGTCCTCTTTTTTGGAAACGCAGGGAAAACACCAGGGTGTAATAACATGCCTCGTTGACAGTGAGCCACCCTCAGATCTTGTTATATTCAAGGGGGATCAAGTAATGGCTTCCACCAGCCCTTTAAACTCAAACCCACATGTGTCAGTTTCCCTGTCCCATAATTCACTGACAATGGAAATCAATGAAATCTCATCAGAGGACCAAGGGTCTTATAAATGTCGGGCTGCTAATTCTCTGGGCATTTCAGAAACATCCATTCATCTTTCTTTGCAAAGTGAGTAATCATTGTATTTTTAGCAAAGTAATTAGAAACAAAAAGATTGATTTTCCTCTTTAAAATACAACACGTTATCAGAATGGATTTAAATCTCACATTATGATATTTCCGCCGTTCCAAGCTTGAAACATTCCTCTCCATGACCTTTGTCATTGTATTGATGGGATGAACCCTCCCTCTATAAAAACAGTTACTTCATATTTTTGTCCACGCAAAATATGATCCATCAATCTGTCCTCCTGCAACCCACACAAAACATCAAAGGCAACCAGAAGGTCAATAAATGTACTCGATTATTAACTTAGTATTACTTTTCTTTTCTAGCCTTGAACTACTGTATATTTCCACAAGGCAAGAGAAGATAATATTGCTCAAACCTCCAGTATTTACAACCAGATGCATAAAGGTTGTGGCTTCTAAAATACACAAAACTTGGATTCCCTCAGCACTGGTTCACATGAAATACAATCCTTCTGTGCTGTAAATACAATTGCCTCCATCTTGTATCTTGTACATTATGTGTCTCTCTTGATAAAAAAAAAAAAGTAAGCCGCAGGAAGTTTAATTTGCAACACAGATTAGGGCTTATTCATGAAAGTGAGAAGTCAACGTTTGCAAGGGGGTTATTCACTAAAGTCCAAACTGTATAGGTGCGAATTAGCAAGATAAAGACAGTCGCAATAGGCTGCTACTATTGCAGTCGCGTTTTTATAATGAGAATATTGTCGCAGTCGCGACTTTATTATGGGAAAATTGTCTTAACATTAACATTAAAAAATTGTTGCGACTTTACAATGGGGAAATTGTTGCGGGTTTGCTATAGGAATTCGCTGTTTGAAGTCAATAATTAGTGAATAACCCCCTTGAAGTGAATTTGCATCACTTCAGTTCCCTACTCTCCAACAGTCCCAATTTATCAACTCCTTATTAGCTAAACAGTAGAGAAAGCAAATGGCGTCATCTCTTACATATTGCAGCATACTCAGTCGGACAGTCGCTACCCTGCCATCAACCTTGTAATTCACCACTTTGATATGGTGAAGTAGAACTTCCGAAGGCGACAGAGTACACCTTGCCGAATTTGCTACTATGACGGACTCCAATGCTTGATGAATAGCTTCTATTCCTGTGCACTCGCATGCAAAGAGTTGCAAAGAGCTCTGTAAGTCTGCGACTAACGTAAGAGTCCAAATTAGCGGAGTTTGCTGAATGTGCGAAGACCAGGAAGTAGTGAATAAAATGAATTTAAACCTTTATGGGACTGTTCAGACTTTCATGAATAATCTTTATACTTCATATGAACTAGATATATAGTAAAATTTGGGCTGAAAGAACTTATCTTCCAGTCTGATGGTAAAACCAATGCCTGGTTGGACTGGTCAGCCACTGATGGGCCTTGGTCCAGGAAAAATGGGCTGATGAACAATATTTTGTCTTGCTGATTTATCATTTATTAAGCTTTTGTTTGTGATAACATTTCAACATTAGTGACTAGGTGGTGAAATCAGTTGCATTGCCCATGATGCCTTAGTCCTACAATGATATAAGGGGTAGCAAATCTCCCCATGCACTTAGTTATAGAACAGGACTTTAAAGTACCCATTTGATTAAGTGCAGAATAGCACAATGTAATGTATTTACAATGGTTTGTGATTTCTTTAGTGGCAAGACTTATAGTTTCTCCATCAAGAGAGCTGCAGGAAGGTGGTTTCGCTACCCTTACCTGCGAGATCCCACGAGTTGAAAATCAGAAGATCGGCTTTACCTGGTACAAAGATAATAAATGGATAAAGGAGGGTCCTGAGTCATCTCTTGCATTGCTGAAAGTGTCAAGTTCTGATACTGGGTCGTACCACTGCCAAGCCAAGTATGGCAATCTGGAAAGTGTCTCGTCTATGGTGGGAATCACCGTACTCTGTAAGAATTGTTCAGAAAGGGTTCAGTTACCACTAATTATAAAGTTTTAAAATCATTTGCTCTGGGTAGAATATATGTGGGTGTATATAGAAAGTGAAATTCTAAGCCATGTGACTCATTTATACTCGGTGGACAAAACTACCAATGTGCCATCCGTGGAATTATAAGCCCAGAGGAAAGTAGTTTTAGTGCTGAGCGGAGCAAGTTAAATATTTAAAGGGATCCAGGAGCACAGAAAAGCAAGAAGGGTGCCTGAGAACCCATCCGGAATTATTAAAGGAGAGAAGATTGCATGGAACGCAAAAGCCTGAAGAGCATTATTACCTGGAGCTGAAGCTGAGTAAAGTATCTAGGGTAGTGGTCACTAATAATAATTAATCAGTGGAGGCCACTCCAATTAATTCTAATATTTAATACAAATACAAATCCTTTAGGCTAAACAAATATACAAATGTTTTCAATTACCCTAAATACTTCTTTCATGTTTAATCTGTGACTCTTCATCAGTCTAACATGGGAATTATTTCACAGATGCGCCAAGGAACCTGCTGGTTACATCATTTTTGGAACCTTACAGAAAGGATCAGGGAATTCTACTTTGCAGAGCAGACAGTGTCCCCCCATCCATCATGACTTTGCAAAAAGATGGTGTCACTTTGGCCAGCACAACACTAGTCCAAGTGGATCAAGGTCAAAAATTTTGGTCATTTGCCTCTCATAACTACCTGAGACTGGAAATAAGAGATGTTACCAAAGAGGATTCTGGGAGTTATATCTGTACTGCCAACAACACATTAGGAAGAACAACAGCTTCTTTCATTTTTACCATAAATGGTGAGTATGAGAAAAGGAAAATCAATTCTCCTATTGATAGTATTTGATTTGGAGGTTAGATAACCTCCAAATATACTATATACTATTGATTAGATGACCTCCAAATATACTGTACACTTTTTTTTAGATGACCTCCAAATATACTATATACTATTGTATTCAGTAACAGGAACACTGGATCACCACTTTTGAGTAAGACTACTGCCACCAACTTACTGTAATTTAAAGGGTTATTGTCGTCACAAAATTATCCTGTTATTATAGAATCCAATCTAATTGTTTACAAAAGTTCTAATGGTGGTGTGTTATTTATATAACATCCAGTATTTGTAGTTATATCTTTTAAAGAAGAGGTAAAGTCTTTAAAAGGGCTATCTACATTTACCAACATTGTGCACATCCTAAACCCATCCCACAATTCTTCTCATTGGTTGTGTGATATAACTTCAAAAACTAAGCTCCGCCTTCTGTACACTGAATGTCCACTAGACCTCCCCTCTAACCCTGGAAGACCTGCTATGTTCCTTGGGCCACAAAATTAACATTCATGCCATTCTTACACCTCATTAGTATCCATAAAATGCTCATAGACCGTCTCTTACAAAGATTTCCACTGTATAGGCCTAACATGTTTTTCACATTAGTATACTGTAGGTATCCACCAGCATATATATTGAATGCCACAACTAGTACATCTCTTTTTTTTTTTGCCCTCAGATAAGGAGGTCCTTGGCTATAAAATCGTTGTGGCCATCGCAATTCTGTGCATTGGGCTCCTAGTGGCTGGGATTTTTGCCCTCTGGTTCAGGAAAGTGTAAGTAATCATTAGTTTGAACTACTGTATATCTTGATCTCTCAAGTGCCCAGAACCACATTCCAAAATTCATAATATAAAAATCCAGGCAATGCCCATTTTGTCTAAGTCCACCCATTTTTAGATGATGGCTTTTTGCAGGCAAATAGCATTTCCTAACAGGCAAGCCCTTTACTTGCTAAAAACTATTGCTGGACAGTTCAGAGGTATGGGGTTCGCCTAAGCATGTAGTTTTACTGGTTATGTGTTTTTTGAATAAAGCAGGTTACATATTGAAGACTAGTTGGCAAATGTATTAAAATATCTGTAATGCAGAATTCGGAGTGTCCAGTCTTTAATCACAGTTTTATTGGCTAATCTAATTGGCCAGTGATCTCCATCATGGTATACAGGGAGATACTAGTCTAACCTTTAAATACAAGCTATCTATCCTACTGCCTGAATTACTAGTAATCCATCCTTTCAGACTATCCACTCCAGTCGCACCAATACTATTTGCATTGTCTTATGTTGCATATTCTAAAATCTTTCTTGGCTTACAAAGAAAAACAGATTTATCTTGGCTTCATTCCAAGAAAATAAAATCCTGCCAATTAATAGTATTTTGACATTAGTATAAGAAAGATACAGTTATAAGGGGGTTATTCACTAAAGTCCGAATGATTGCATATAGGTGTGAATTCACCAGCTAAAGACAGTCGCAATAGCCTGCTACTATTACAGTTGCATCTTTATAAGGAGAATATTGTCGCAGTCGCGACTTTACTCTAGAAAATTTTCACAGTCGCAACTTTTAAAAATTGTCGTGGTCGCGACTTTACAATAGGGAGATTATCACGGTCGCAGATTTGCTATGGGAATCCGCTGTTTGAGAATTCGACAGTCGAATTTACACCTTAGTGAATAAGCCCCTTAGAGTGACTTCACTCTCGGTGAAATGATATCACTACACAACGGTTACTGTTCATTAGAGTACGCCTTAATATGCATCAAAAACTGATCATCTTTGTTCGCTCCTTCAAATTGGGAATCTACTGTTTAGTGGAGCAATCGTTCAAATTTCCCTACCACCAGCACATACAAACCAATTTGTTTGGAGAATTTCGAGGAATGTCCATGCAAACAATGTTTGGATTCCAGACAAAGGAGGTAATTCAGGAAAGATCGTACTTACCTTGCGATGCTTCTCACCACTTCGCCGATTCGGGTACACGCTCCCTGGTCTCCTGCAAGTGGAGATCAGCAAATGCTTTAAAGGTACTTCGGCTCACCTCGCGACCAGTCGAGTCGCCTCGCCGAGCCAAAGTACCTTTAAATCGTTCGCTGATCTCCGCTTGCAGAAGATCAGGGAGTGCGTATCCGACTCGGCAAAGTGGTGAGAAGCATCTCAAGGTAAGTACGATCTTTCCTGAATTACCCCCAAATAGCCTAATCTAACTTATGCCCCAGTCAACCATTAAGCCACAATTCTTTACCAGTAGAAAACTTTTTCCGACATTACATTTGCTACAGAAGTGAAGCAGGTGTAGACTCTTAAAACAACCCTGTTTTTCTCTCCAGATTCAGAGAAAAATACATGATACAAGCAGATAAACAATCAATTGAGATGGAAACCAATGAAGCAACAAAAGGTATTTATAAACTTTACTCACGGGTTATTTATATTCTTTCTGTGTATTAAATGAGCTGAGATTTGAAATGCAATTATTTAATCTATAAACCGCTCATGGATTGGACAGCATGATACAATCCCAAAGTTCCTTACAGATTAGGTAGCTGCCTTCTGAGTGCTGGTAGGGAAATGTTTTACTGCAGCAGCGCTCTCAATGCTAGAATTAAGCAATGCTACAGTTTATTGAGGAGATCTGCTGAACTGTAATGGGCACTATGGGGAAGGAACTGCTGCACTGTATGGGCCACTAAGGGGGAGGAACTGCTGCACTGTATGGGCCACTATGGGGGAGGAACTGCTGCACTGTATGGGCCACTATGGGGAAGGAGCTGCTGCACTGTATGGGCCACTATGGGGAAGGAGCTGCTGCACTGTATGGGGTACTATGGGGAAGGAGCTGCTGCACTGTATGGGGTATTATGGGGAAGGAACTGCTGCACTGTATGGGGTATTATGGGGAAGGAACTGCTGCACTGTATCGGGCACTTGTTTGGGGGAGGGCCTGCTGCACTGTACGGGACACTATGGGGGATGAATTTTTGCACTGTATGGGGCACTATGGGGAAAGAACTGCTGCATTGTATGGGGCACTAAGGGGAAAGAACTGCTGCACTGTATGGGGCACTATGGGGAAAGAATTGCTGCACTGTATGGGGCACTATGGGGAAGGAACTGCTGCACTGTATGGAGCACTATGGGGGAGGAATTTTTGCACTGAGTGGGGAATAATGGGGAAGGAATTTCTGCACTGTGTGCGGGACTATGGGGAAAACTGCCAGTGGTGAAGATAAATTTGCTATTTCTAATTGTCAACTAAAATGAAGTTATTTTTTTTCTAAAACAGAATGAATGAAATTCTTGACTTCACCACCGACCTGTACAGGAAACTGTTGGAGCAGTCTCACTTTATTTTTATCAGAGAAAAAATGTCAGTTTAATGAACTGATCTATAAAGTAATATGGGGTAATTCACCAAAGAGCGAACTTACCCTCCGATCATTCGCTTCAGTACGCATAGCCTGTTATGCGCTGGCTGATGTCCTGCACACGGACATCAGTGAATGCTTTAAAGGGACTGGAATCCCTGGCATAACAGGCTATGCATACTGAAGCGAACAATCGGAGGGTAAGTTCGCTCTTTGGTGAATTACCCCCATAGTCCTAGACAAATATTTGATGCTGCTTTATTCATAGAAAAGAAATCTAACCCAACTGAAACAAATGAAACATGATAAAGAACTGTTTATTTAAGAAAGTGGAAAGCTGTCTCTACATAACTTCCTCTAAGGATGAGCTTGGTTGAAGGAGATCTAATCATCACAACTTCAGCAGATGATTTTGGACCTGCAACATTCAACTGGAGAATCTCTGAGCATGTTGTCCACATAAAACAGAGGAAAATGGTTATTGGCAGTTTGACAGATTTCTAACTCCAAACCTCCAACTTAAAGATGGATCAGTAAAAACTTGATGGCGCATTGGATTATTGAAAATGAGCTTTGAAATAAACAAGCTTGTAACAGACCTACATGTTCAGAGGAGACCACTGTGCTACCAGAACAGAAGATGCAACACTGATTGGAAGCTGCTAGTGCACCCTTTACAAACACAACACATTAAATCAAAGATGGCCACTCATGCCACATGCGTTTGCAGAATTATAATTGGGGTATGTCTCCATCTTTGTTGTAGGACTGTTGACAGTGAGGCTCATTGGATGATTTGGTAATAACCACAACACGGGGCCTAGCACCTCGGAGAGGGCTACAGGGCAGTCATGGGCCTACATGGGTGGCACCTGCAAGCGTGGGGTTAAAACTATAAAATAAAATAGTAAAAGTCCCTTGGTGGTGTAAGGGTGCAGGAAGTCTGCAAATAAATGAAAATATTAAGCAGAAATGGCTAAGTATTAAATAAAATATATATATAAATATCAGCGCTAGTAGGAGGAAAGGTAGGATTTCAGTTTGGCTTTAAAAGTGTGGAGGGAATGTTCCTGGCGAAGATAAAGGGGTATAGAATTCCAGATGTGGGGGGCAGAGAGAGAGAGTAATACAGAGGGACAGTGCTTGGGGAAAATAAAGGGGTATAGAATTCCAGATGTGAGGGGCAGAGAGAGAGAGAGTAATACAGAGGGACAGTGCTTGGGGAAGATAAAGGGGTATAGAATTCCAGATGTGGGAGGCAGAGAGAGAGAGAGTAATACAGAGGGACAGTGCTTTTGAGGAGTCTGTGAAAGTACTAATGTGCATTGATTAAAATCCTGTTTCTGTAAGATGTTAAATAAACCTTTCAGTCTGATGAAGCTTTGATGTCAAGCCTGAAGACGAGACCTAAGTAGTCTCGAAAGCTTGAATTAACCATCTATTCAGTTAGCCAATAAAAGGTATCACCTATACTCTACTTGTCTCAGCTTATATCTATGGTTAACACGGTGCTAAACTCTACTGCCTCTAGATGTCAGCAAAGCATGTAAGATAATTGTATGATGGTTGAGTGATGCAAATACTCTCAGCGCCAACAGGTGTCGCCAAATAAGTATAATAAAGATATACTGTTCAATATCCAACTGCAGTTAGCAATTTGAACACAGGGTGTCAGTAAACTACACAACAGTAATCTCTGTGGCAAATCTATTTAAAGGGACAGTAACCCAAATTTTAAAAAAATTAAATGCAAAAAAAAAAAAAATTCATTTATACATAAGAGTGTGCACGTCATCAAGGAAGGATGCATTGATACGTTCCTGTGAGGAATGCGCTCCTGAGAGGGATCTCCTGATTCAGATGCCGTAGAGTCGCCAGCAGTAATGGAGGATGGGGCACTTCATTACAGGTAAGAATTTTAACTCTTTTTAAAAATTTGATAATAAATCGTATTTACTAAAAAGGTGTTGATTAGCAAAAATTAACAAATGTATTTTTCTTTTCGGCCAGACTGTTCCTTTAAATGGTAGTAATATATTATAATATATCCAAGAAAGGATTCCATTTTATACCTTCAAAGTCAGCCCCCCTTTTGTTTGCATCTGATTGGACATTATATTATGTATGTCCAATCAGCTATAGGTTCCCTGAACATTCTAATCAGCAAAGGTGGTATTTTATGACAGCTCGTTCAAGCGATAATGGATGCTCTTATATTATCCTTTCCAGCCAGATATCCAGATAATTAGAAACATTGCGTGAATTTCGTAAATGGAGGCTTTAAGGTTTAGAATTATTTGAAGGATAACGTCCATTAAAAAAATGAAGGATATTCTTTAGATCTCGATCCTGAAAAAGCCAATCTGTTCCTCGGTGGCTTGAAACCTCGATGGTCTGAGTTTATTGATCTCTTTTCATCCTACTGCCCTCCCCTCCGCCTTAATCCGGAGATGTTTCACTTTTCTGTCTAACAGCTGTTTCGAGCAGCGTTATGGAGTTTGCAATCTCTTATCTAATCATATCTGTTTGATCGAAAGCTTCATTCATATCTTCAGCCATCGCTCAGCTCTTGTGACACATCATTTGGATGAGAATATTTTATTCTGACACAAAGGGCCTTATTGACTAAAGGCCGAATAGTTGTGTATAGTTATGCATTCGCATCTATTCGCCACTTCCCCATGTTAGTATATTGACTAAACTCTGTGATGTGGTGAATACGCGTCCAATTCGGGAGACTACAATGGTCGCAATATTACAGAGCCCTTTGCATCACTTTGTGCGCAAACAGGTACTTTGACTATTGACTAAGTGGAGTGTGCTGAAGGAGTTAATGCGACTAGGTGAACTGCTCTGAATTCACCTGTTTGACTTTACTACTTCAGAGTGGCGAATTGAGGGGTTCTTAGCACGGCTCTAATGTTCCGTAATGCAAAAAAGTGACAATGGTGACTGAGACTAAATTAGACTACTACAAACTAGGAACAAGGTGACATAGAAACATATGTAATATTCACTTATATACAGT
>WMED01018902.1:0-12573 GCA_019650415.1 Pipa parva | reverse complement strand
CAAAGTATTGAGATGAAATTTTGTTACTGACCAAATACTTATTTTCCACGATAATTTGCAGTGGAACAATTAAAAATTAGCAAATGCTCCCTTAGCAGCACCCCCACCCACCATAATGTAAAAGAACAAATACCAGCCTGTAGCAGGGATGGTGAGCCTATTTCAGGCCAGATCCATGGCCTACACTGAAGGACCACTTCATCGCTCGCTGGGGAGCTCTCCTTCCCCGATGTAGGCACAATGATATCACTCATGGCGCTGGTGAGTAAGTGCTGAAAACGTTTGCCACCACTAGCCTATAGTAATGTATATGCAGATGTATCAAATGAACTGGAGTGTACACAATACCTGAGAAATGACCCAGAATCAGAAAATGGTAATATGATCAATGCCTTAGAGAAATAGGAAAAAAGTCAAAACAGGCCATATGTAGATAATGCGGTTGGAGGAGGCTGACAACGGACACGTTTCTTCCTGCATTGTGCACTAAGATGCACACATACTCAAATATTGGTAAACACATGCAATCACACTGCATACATTGTCACACATGCACTCACTCACCCAATCAATGAGCAGCACCCCCTTATGATGCGTTAAGGAGGTGCAAAATGGAAGATTGCAGGGGCAAGAGGCAGCAGATTGTTGATTGTGACTGCTTTTTGGGGGGCACAAGGGCCCACAGAAAACAATAGGACTGGGTCGGATTTGTTTAACCCACACATACAAAATGGCTGTTTTTTGTAAATATAAAAACTGACAGAAAACAATAATGTTAATTCAAATTTATTAAAAGATAATATACAATTGCTGTTTGAGAATAACTGTCATGCCAATCCAAGCATGAATTTTTATTTTTCTGGTGTTACTGGTCCTTAAAGGGGAGATTAGTGTGTACACTAATTTTGTTCTGAATATTTATGGTATCTTTGGAGTATTTACAAAGATGATTGACTGTGGCTACATTTTAAATCAAACTTGACAGCATGTATTTAAATCTGATTTACAACATGTAAAAGTTAAAATTTATCTGGCAAGAATCAGATTCAGTGGCTATTTACATTAGCCAATGGTTTTTAAGTATACCTTTTCAAGTATATCTGATTTATCTCAAAGAAGCAGCCATTACAACAGTGAAAGCAGGATACAGCCTGAGACAACAGACCCCTGCATTTGAAATACAACCAGGTTGCGTTGGTGTAGATTGAATTATCCTTAGTGGATAAATCTGCCAAATAGATGTCCCATCCTGCCAGATGGGAACAGTGCTCCCCCCTGTAGTGACACTGCCGGAGCCCATCTTGTGTTTTTTGATTGGCGGAGCACTGGCAACATCATTAGTAATGTCACCGGTGCCTTGACTGCTACCTCCTGATTGGCTTTGTTTCAGTGCGAAGCCAAGTATTAGGTACCAGACAGTGGGGGGGACTAAAGGACTCTTCATTGGGGACAGGGACCGGGAACTTGAAACAAGGGACCCGGGATCCAAAAACAGTACTGTCTTGTGGAATCTGGGACACTTAGGAAGGGTGCAGATGCATCATATAAGTCATGGTAAGCATTGCAACAAGTACTGCTGCTGAGTTTCCAGACCCCTTCATTGAACCTTTTTTTTCATACTAGACAGCTACTGTGCTAACAATGTATTTGCATACATTTAACTATTAAGCTCTTGCATCATGGTTTTTTTGCCTTCCTCTGGATCAACATTGCAGGAAAATAGATAGACTGGATGGACTTGTGTTTTTTTTTCAACCTTGTGAACTATGTTACTATAGTAAGTGTGTAATTAATCAGTTCTACTGATATACATTATTTACTAAATTATACTGGATGAAGTGTGCATTTAGGGGTGAAAGGTTATCTTTAACTGTTCTATTTAAGTAGCGTTTATAGCCTCTGCATTCTAAACTCATTTTTCTGGTCAGTTTAGTGTAGCCCTGGCTAAATAAATTGGTAATGTCAGTAAGATGCCCAGTGCCACACTTTGCATGTCTATGAAGATCATGCCAGAGGATGATAATACATTCTCTTAGAACATTAAAAAGGTAAACAGGGGCATTGGGGGGAGCAATGTTATGTGTAAAGCTTATGTACCTGCCGCCACGTACTAGTACAGGTACCATGTACCATAAGTGAACACATAAATATTTTTTTTCACAGGGCTATCCTTGTGCTTTAAAAATTATAATTTGTTCATCAAAAGTACTGTACAGGACAAAAGAGTTATGTTATGCATATATCAACAATTCCCCGGAAGTTTGCTTCTGTTTGCTGCTGCGGCTCCTGCTGGCATCTTTTTCTTTTGCTGTAGACGACCTTACAACATCATGACTTGGTTCTCTGATTGCTTGTCTAAAACTAAAATTCAATTATGAAATGCAGGCAGGCTTTTCTGTGACACAGAGGGTTAGAAATTAATGTTAACACTGTTTCTGGTTAAGACTTTTTGTGTTTATAAATAATTCATAAGGCAGTTAGCTCAGTGAATCTTGACAACACAAGAATATATTAATACAGTAGACACTGTGAAAGGTCAGCACCATACAGTGAAGAATCAGAGGCATCTTTTATTCATTTCCTGACACCAACTCATTAATTATTAGCGCATTTGAAGGTCTACATGGGAAATACGCTAATGAGAGAAGGAATATTGCTTTCGGAATCTGACACTTGTCTCTGCAGAAACTTCAACAAAAATCAGTTTCCAATTATCTACCAAGTAATTTATAAACTTCTTCACTGGTTACTCTGGCTGCATCTATTTATATGTTCCATGTAGCTGGAAACTGAAATAATATAATGTTATGCTAATTATTTCAAAGTATTCACCTATGTTCTGCACAG
This sequence comes from Pipa parva, assembly GCA_019650415.1. Lineage (NCBI taxonomy): Eukaryota > Metazoa > Chordata > Amphibia > Anura > Pipidae > Pipa > Pipa parva. Next base: position 9,726 of record WMED01018902.1, on the reverse strand, counting down.
GTCAAGAGAGGAACCTCACATATTCTTTATGTGACTCAAACAATAAGAAAAGGCAAAGGTCTGGGAGTGTATGAAACTATTTCCCTATGTAGGAGATGAGAAAAACAAAATGAATTACTTAGCTAAATGGGCTACAAAATAGATTAAACAACAGTTGGTTTGACTTAGGTTTGATTTTTGACTTAGAAAAAAATGTAGATATTAAAATATCTTCAAACAATCAGAATAATCTTGAAATTTTTCCATTAACTGTACAATATTTTACCAATATATGGTAGCTTTTTGGTAAATAATAGTGTAAAGCTTTGATCCCTTGAAATTATTTTTCAATATTTGATGATCATTTTGTCATTTACTGCAATTTTAGTTGATTGAATCCAATCTTGTTCTGAATACTGGGCATATTGATATAGCATTCTTCTCATTTTTGTGTACCGCTTACCAGTGGTGTAACTACGAGCAAATGGGCCCCAGTGCATATTTTAGGACATACCCCTTTGGTTCATGCTCAAACATCCATTCCCCTGGTTATCACTATTTCCTGAATCTGCTTTCCCTCTTTAGTGATAAATAATGTTGAGTTATTTTATGCATGATTATTTGCTGGCTACTTCCCTTGTAATTACACTCTTGCACTCTACATAGGATGGTAATCTCTGAAGTGTGGCTACACTGCATTAAAGGAGACCTAAAGGTATCAAACAAGAAAGAATTATTAAAAACCTAACCAGTTATAATGGTGAATTACTGCAGTCACAACATGAGCTGTGCTGAAATTAGTCAGCACCCAATGCTTCTTCACAGCGGGCAGGCTGACAGAGAAGGCAGCGTGAAGCTTCTCCCACTTGTTTCACCAGCTTCATACATCATCACGTTCATTGCGGGGAGCGTTCTCATTGGTCTTCACAATGAACATGATGTTTCAACCATTTATCACCAATGGGGAAACAGGTTGGGAGGAGTTTTGCGCTGGCTTCTCAGTCAGCCTGTGGTGTGAAGAAGCATCGGGTGCCGGCTAATTACAGCACAGCTCATACTGTGACTGTATAGATTCACCTCTATATCTGGTACAGTTTTTAATAAGTCTATCCTGTTTGATACCTTTAGTTCTCCTTTAAATTACAGTGCCAATATCACCAAAATGCTGCATGTAGTATTTCAGAGAATTCAGTGCCAGGAGTCAACGCAGTGTGGTCATATACCACTGATCATCATTTCAGGTTAGGCAGTGATAAAACGAAGGTGAGCATTGTGCTTTACAAACAATTAAAACACAGAGTTCACATGCGGAGAATTTCAGGAAGGAGAAAATGTAACACAATGGGCGAAATTTATTAAAGGCAAATTTTGACATTTCAATCGAATTTAGAAAAATTTCAATCGAATTTTGAAAAATTTCGATCGAAAATTTGAAATTTCAATTTAAATTTCTATTGAAATTTTTCAAAATTCGATCGAAATTTTTCAAAATTCGCCTTTAATAAATTTCGCCCCATAAGTGAAAAAAAATCACAGTCTTTCATACTTTAAAGGCAAAACTGATTAAACTCGGAAAAGCCGTTTCGGCTTTTCTGAGTTTAATCGGGAGAACACCCTGAAGTTTCTCGCGGTAAGTATCTCAGGATTTGCTTCAATCGATACTTGCCGTGAGAAACTTTTTCTATTGAATTTATCCATGGAAAGGGTAGCCATACTATATAGTTTCCTTTCCATGGATATATTCAGTAGAAAAAGTTTCTCGCTGCAAGTATCGATTGAAGCAGATCTCGAGATATAGTTAACACGAGAAACTTCAGGGTGCTCTTGCAATTACTAAACTCGGAAAAGCGAAAGTGGCTTTTCTGAGTTTAATACATTTTGCCCTAAGGGTAAAATTAAGAAGACACCTTGCTAATAAAAACCAGATAAATAATACGAGACAAAATTTAACCATCTTGATAATGAATTCAAAGAATAGCGAGAAAGTATCATTCTTAAAATGATTTTTTATTTCATATCTGTTACAATCTTACGTTTTAAGTTACAGTTTATATATAACTGAGTATTATCTATTCCAATTCCTTGTATGAAGGTACATTGAGATGTCATATCATAAACAATAAACTAAACAAATGGTAAAATATTATATGTATAGTACCCTTTAAAGTTGTCATGTAAACAAATTGTGTTAAGAATTAATAAATACAATAATAGTACAAAAGGGGGAAAAGGAAATGAAGGTGAAAAGTTATGAACAAAAAACAATGTATATGTCAATGTACCATTGTATGGAAAAGCTTCATTGTCTTTTTTCTTTTTTTCTTCCTATGTTAATTTAATTTTCCTAATGAAAAATAAAAAAAACTTTGAATTAAAAAAAACATACTTAAAACAATGTTTTATTATTAAGTAGTTAAAAACTAATAACAGGTAAGACCAGTAAGTCCTACACTAGATATTTTTAATCTTTCATTAAAGAAGAACTGGTGGGTCATGTGACCGGAAGTTCTAAACAGATTAGCCATTCTGATGCGACCCAGCAGGAAATCACCCCTATTCTTCGTGCACAATTTCACATGGACTTGACAGTACGTGTAGCATTTTAGCACCCCACCCCTGCTGAGAAAGTTGTTGTCCTGTGCACTGGTTTCTACAATGCATCTTTTATATCTAAAAAGTGTACAGATACATCCAACACTCCCAAAATGCTCCTTATTCTTTTCTACCTCTGAGTAAATTGTGATGTGCTTATTATATTGAATTGCTTATTGCCAATTAATTATGACTGCACTTGTCCTCTTTAATGAAAAATGTATGTATGTATAATTTTATTTATAAGACACCACAAACATACGCAGCGCTGTACAGTTCAGAAAAATATAGAACGCTTTACCACAATACTTAATGGCCCATGGTTGTAGCTCCTGTACCATATGCATCCTGCATCCTAGTGGGTCAGTTCAACACTGGTCATAGAAATGAAGAGCAGGATCCCTGTACTGTGTTGTACAGTATAGTATATTTCCCGGGGGAGGGGGGTAATGGTAAGAATATATGTATTATTAAATTCTATTACATTTTGCATGAGAAGTGGGCCAAGTAGTTTTTTTTTTTTAAATGAGCATAGATCATATTCTTATTCTGTTTCATTGTACAACTAAAATCTCCACAAAAAAACTGTTTATAAGGAATTGTTTTAGAACTACATACTTCTTAACTCAGAGGTTGTGGATCTGCTTACATTGTAACACAGCTTGTAAAAACTCCCTTAATAAAACTGACTGTGAAAAAAAACCCAGCTTAATGTAACATCTCCGGATATGTCGTGTTTGCTACAGCTGTGTATAAATTTGTTTAATGGGTCTCTATCTCACCATCAAGCTCATAAAGGCAGTCACTGTACAGGCTATTAGGCTGCAGTAACTTAATTGCTCGTTAATTGGGTAATTAGTGCTTTGTTTTGCTTTAAAGCCTAAACACTCATAAAAAGTGAATTAGCTGAGTAAACAAGAATGGAATTTTCATGATATGCTGTCCCAGATAGAGTGCATAATTAATCAACCTTTTATTATGAGTTTTTCCCCCCTTCACAATCTTTTTAGTTAGGGACAAACAATAGGAAAGTTTGAATTTCAAAGAATAGATGCAGTTCATTTGTTCATTACATTTTTAAATATCTTCCTTGAAACAAACTTTATACAAGGTAAAATTTTGTCTTAAACTGAAAGTTAGAATAAGGTATATAGCATTTATAGAAAATAGTTTTGTACATATATAATCCCTTTTCAGACATGCAAGTTGTCAAACACACATGCAGTATTTATTAGCTATACCTGGTCAAGACATCACCATTGGAACTTAAGTTAGTGGCATTAGACAGAGTTGCCCATACCAGATACTAAGAAATTGAGTTTGTCAATTTGGAACTGGGCATCTCTAGAGCTGGACCTTCTCTGCTTTGTGTATTGTTTGTGTGTGCATGGTTTTTATTTTCTACAAACTTAACCTGAAGATCACAGAATCATAAGTTAATGCTCTATAACAGGGGTCAGCAACCTTTTTGGCTGAGAGAGCCATATATGTGCAGCTCTCCTCAGCTCTTTTGAATCCGGAGCTGGTGACGTCATATGTGACATCACATAGGTGACGTCAGCGGCTCCAGATTGGATAGCAACCGGAAGCTGGTGATGTTAGTGTCTCCAGATTGGCTAGCAACCCGGAAGCGCTAAGAGAGCTTTGTCTCTACAGTGCTTGCCGCGATTAGCCAGCAGACTGTGATGAGCGGTACTTGCATGTGAGCACTGCTCTTTACAACCAAAGAGCCAGAGGCAAACATTAAAAAAGCAATATCTGGCTTGAGAGCCATAGGTTGCAGACCCCTGCTCTATAATAAAGAATTGCTGCCCTTGAGTACTTTTTGCAACAGTGCTGCATAACAAGGGGAATGTATAAACAGGGGAAGTGATAGCATCTTATTAGCAGTAAGCATTCCTTTAGTACAGTAAAAGCCAACCTCTGGTTGCTATTGGTTATTAGACCTAAGGAAACAGTCCCCCTAATGTGTTTTACTCTACTGTTGATGCTGGCATAAAAATGTGTCTTGTGACAGTGCCCTTATTTTTACAAATATACAAAAATGTATATTTAGAGAATATTGAAATCATAAATTACTAAATAAAAGTAAACCATTGATGACAAAATGTGAATGTTAACTGTAAAACAACCAATGTTCCACATAACACACAACTTCCTCTTGCAATTGTGTTAGCATTATTTGATGATTGCCTGAAAATTCTTTTTGTTTTCATTTGAATACAATTAAATTACATGACCAAAAGGCATAAAAAGATGAGAAATGACCTTTTCAATATAACTCCAGATATTAAAATGATCCTACAATCTTATTATCATGAGAACATTGTGCAGTTTATTTAGCTTGCTAATTATTTTTTCCCCAAGTTGATGACCCTATATCTCCATGGGCTCTGAAGGAGCTCTGCTGGTTCGTGGCCTCCTTTTTTGTAACTGGATTGCTTAATTGGTATGTGTTTTACATTCTCAGATGAGTATTTGGAACACTAATGAAGGTTAGGACTTTTGTGCTGTTTATTGACTAAAAGAAAATTGGCTTAACAACCAAAATAGAAAAGGGAGAATCTTGCAAGGCCAAGATCAGTTTGTTGTGTTGTAAATCTCTATAGGCTCTTAAAGAGCAAAATGTTAAATTACAGCTCAAAATGATCCTGAATGCCTGCACCATGAACATGAAACCCCTATTATTACATTTTAATTCCTTCATGAACTAGCATAATGGCAGCAGAAAATAGATAAAGTGCTGCTGTTAAGAAAAAAAAAGAATTTAAAATACATTAGTTCCTAGCAACCTTTAGAAAGAGTCTGAAGAGCATAGAAAGACAAACCTCCACTCTGTAAGGCTCAATTACAAATAGGGTCTAATGACAGTTAAGAGCAAGGAAATACAGGAGCAGGCAGCAGAGTAATTCTTCTGAAAGTTTGCATTCCACAACTGTTTCATGGGATACGGGGAACCTAATAAAGGTTTTGGTAGACCAAGTCCCCGCATGCCAGAGCTGCTGTAGTTAAGTTAGTAGGGTATGACCTTGCTGCCAAGATATTATGAATGTGTTTATAAAAAAAAAAGTTTAATTTTGAAAAGTGAAGACTTATAGTGTTCTTCTACAGGCTGGGGTAAACTGGACGAATTCACAACCTAATATGTGGTCACGCAGCTTCTACTGGGCAAATCAACCCGAAGGTGTTACTAGGAGAGGACCTCTTACAATGCAGAAACAGGTGGCTAAATATAACATGCCATTTATCCACTGGGGCATGTGAGAGGTCATCAACTGACCTTGAAGTGACAGAGGTCAATCAAACAGTTGCAACTTTTTTCATCCTTGAGTGGTTGGTCAGATTGCATGTTCTCAAGACCTTGTTCATATGTGCATTTATAATTATGTGCAGCATTAGTCCTAATTACAAAATGAGATGATATTTTGAGGTTCCAAACAAAGAATCTAAATGTGTTACCAATAGTATTTTTTTCCCATTTCTCACAATTTAATTTTTTTTCCGTATCAGATATTTACTTATTGCTATATACTAAAACTTATTTAAAAAGTGCACTGTACACAATGAGAATGATCGCACTTTCACTACCAGTATCCTTCTTGAAAGAAATACAAAAATATATACTAGACTTTTTCTAGTCCAACAAAAAAACATAGAATTAAAGCTAGGATATTATACAAAACAAGAGAATAAGGAGGCCTAGGTGTACCCAACATAACTCTTGTATCATCATGCTATTATACTAGACCAGCGATGGCAAACCTATGACACATATGCTAGAGAGGGCACACGCGCCACCGCCACTGCTGCTATCCTTGATCCCCCAGCAAGCGAGCACTCTTTCAGTGCAGACCGCGGACCTGACATGACAGTTTTCAGGTCGGATTTGCGGAATACACTGAAGGAGCGCTCGCTTGCCAATATGATAGCCGTGGCAGAGCTCCTCTGGTGCTGGTGAGTGACATCACTTTTCGGCATTTGGTGCTGAAAAGGTTCGCTGTCATTGTACTAGACTCAACTGAAAAAATGGCACTCTTCACCCCAACTAACTAATTGGGTGCAAATAGAACAACATCTAGTAAAACCACTCTCTTTGCAACACCTTATATGGTCTCCAAACAAAGTAGCATTACCAGAAACACCCCAACTACCACTGACACTTTCAGACACCATAACTATTTGGAATAAACTACACAAAAATAAATCTCTTACCACATTTCCAGCCTTAGCTACCCCTATCAAAGTATTCCAAGCATTGATACCATTTTGTGACCTCAACAATGGGAGGACCAAAATATCTCCATACTTTGAAACCTGACTGACAAATCCCAGCTCTTATCATTTGAACAACTACAAAAATGAAATATCAATTATCCAGAACAGACTTTTATAAATACCTTCAGCTAAGACATCTACTCTCCTTTTTTGGAAAAAAGAATATATGCCTCCACACATCTAGATTTGAATCATACTGCTTAAACAACCCTTGGTACAAAGGGGGTATCATCCACACCCACACACCTTACTAAATGGAGAAACTGCCTAAATGTTCTTATTACTACTGAAAACTGGAATAAATCTATTCCCAATATGGTTTGATATTCTAAGAGTTACTCACATATTGAAACATTAATTAAGATAAAACTACATTGGTATTTAACACCCTCACTCCTTTCCCAGATATACCCAGGTACCAAGTTAATCTGGAGAAACTCTACAACATATCCTATGGGATTGCCCAAGTGTACTAAAACTTTGGAAGAAGGTCTTTATACTATTCCAAAAAATTGTCGAAATAGAAATTTCAATGTCTCCAGCAATTGTATTACTTGGTATCATCCCAGAACAGCTAGATAAATTAGCAGAGAATGTTCTTCAACATCTAATGATAAGCAACTCAAATTGCCTTGACAAGACACTGGAAACAAGTAAAAGTGCCTTTCCTATCATACATTATGAAAAAAGTGAATGAAAATGCAAGATTTGAAATTGCAGCAGCCCTAGCCTAGGCCAATCCTCCAAAAAAATGTTGAACAAGTCTGGTTGTTATGGAATAGTTCTTTGGAACATCGTAACCAAACAGAGTTACAACTACTAAATGCAACATGTAACAGTGGACTTTAAAATCCAAGACCCACCTCCCCCTCTTCTTATTTCTCTACTCTTATCTTGCCTTTTCCTTTCTTCCATTTGCTGTTGTTTATGTTTTCAATTTTGTCTTGTTGACAGGCTAGGTTCACACAGCATGTGTGCCGCGCTTTTAGAAAAGGGCATCTAGAAATTATGCTGGCGTATTTCAGTCCAGCATATTTTCTAGACGCACTTTTCGATTGTATTTATCTGATACAGTGTGAACGCTCCCTCGGCATTCACAGCTATCTGGCTGCATTCTATGCACAGTGTACATACTCCGGCCATAATGCCACATCAAGTGTCCACGCGCTCACGTTATGCAAAGTGTGGCCGGAACAAGGTAAGTTACATAGAGATTCACAGTGTGGCTTTTTTTTTTATGTGCGGCGTATATCGCTAGTGTGAAGCTAGCCTTATAGAGCAGATCTGATATGCCTCATGTTAAAACAAAATGTAAATCTTGTATTGAACAAAAGGTTGTAGTATATGGGTGTATTCATGTTTCTGACAAAACAAAATGAAAAAACAAACAACAATTTTGAGTAAAAAAGTGCACTATTGTTGATGACTGGGTATGGATTTAAGAACCTGTGCTTTAAAGCTACAGTTGTATGCAAAGGAGTGAGCTAAAGGTAGATTAAAGACATGCTGTTAATTGTCAGTTCCTTTACTTTATTTAGACATAGGATTTTAATACTGCTGAACAGAGCATTTTTTAATCCAGATTTTTTTATTGACTGCACTTTTCTTGGCATGTTATCACTTTTATGTTTGGCAATTCTAGCATAAATTTCAAGTAGCATTCTACATAAGCTGATGCATTTAAAAAAAGCACTTGACCATAAATACCGCCATGTATAAAAAGTGATCGGATGTTTACAAGACATGTTTTGTACAATAGAAGATGCTGAATGCTCAGCCTTTTACTGTTACTGTTAACTTTTAACCTTTTGGCATTTAATAAAGAGTAAAATGTATTAAAAGCTATGATTTCCTTTCCGCATATAAGTAGTAGTGTTTACTGGTTGCCTGTGAAGCCTTTAAAATCATTAAATTTCAGTTTTCAACACGCACATCATCATAGAACAAAACATATGAAACCAATAAAAATTATAATTTTGCAAAGATGTTTTACCAATGAAAACTGTAATACCATGAGAAGTAATCAGTGGTTCCTTCAGCTGCAGATGGCGCTGGCAGAAATGATCAGGAAAATTGCACATATCGCTTCCATTCAGGCAAATATTTATCAGTATGGTTCATATTGCACAGAATACTACACTGCTTTAGTTCAACTGCTATATATATATATATATATATATATATATATATATATATATATATATATATAAAGCTTACAGCCTATTGTGCAGTTATTTATGACAAATCACTTGCTAAATGCCCCAGACTGACTGATGTAATTTGAAACATAAACCTTTCTCCAGGTCATAGAAGCCCAAGCCAAATATTGGCATTACATTCTTAAAAGACATTTAGATTAGCATAGTAAGTATGCAAATATAGCACATGAAGTTCAATTCATAAATTGTATTGCTTTCTGCCAGTTTTTATCTTTACTGATAGTAGTAGCCATGATGTTAAACAGATCTACATAGTCCAGAAGTGTGCCCAAAAGCCCAATTTTTAAAGCTAAATATCATACTTTATAGACACAATTTAGATTTTTTAGAAGCATAGATTGAATATATAGTTTATATAAATTAATTTGAGGCTTTTTGTTTTGTGGTATAAATGTTCTTACAAGGTTGTATATTTGGCCAACATAAAGCTGCTTTTAGAATGGAGTAAAACAACTGGCTGAGCAGGTAATGAGAGTACAGATGTCAAACAATTAAAATTTTTTAATTTTAACAAATAAAGGATCAAGTATTGAGTTTCAGGGGGTTATTCACTAAGGTAAGAATTCAACTGTTGAATTCTGAAACAGCGGATTCCCATAGCACAGTGTTTCCCAAAGTTGTTTTTTTTGTGGCCCGGTTATTTTAGTGCTTATCCTTCGTG
>WMED01018901.1:0-12573 GCA_019650415.1 Pipa parva | reverse complement strand
TGTTTATTCCTGTTCCTGACAACTACTTTATTTTATTTTGCACATTTTCACTATTTTTTAATTTTTCTTGTACTCAAACACACGGTATGCTGGAGCTCACTATGAGGCACCATGACAGGGCCCATTCTCAGGGGTCACTCAACCTGGCAGTTGCTGTCACTGTTTGTTACATACTCACAGTACTTTGGTAGATGTCGTGTACATTTTCAGTGGTGTAATATAAGCCTGTTAATATTTTATAATTGGATTCAGTGATGTAAGTGCATCTGGAGCTACCGTATATAATGTTCCGGAGATACTTTTTTTTTGGCTTCTTTGAGATGTTTATTTAGATCTTTGCTCCAAAATATCATGAATTTCAGTTGTGATTCTTTTGTGTTTGTTAGATGTTGTATAGTGAGGAGAGAGTGTATGTATAGGCCATATTATCTTAGTGCATTCTTTTTCTAAGGATGTTAGTTGTCTGCCTAGCAGATGGTCCCCCTCCTAGTATTGTATAGTAGTATGCTATTAGCATATATTTGAGATGGTCTAACTGTGTGAATGTTCTGCGAGAGATTCTTTTTGGCTATCAGTCGGCCTTTTTATATTAAATGGTAGAATTGTAGGTTCTCTTCTATTAGCAGTTCAAGTATGGAAACCGGCACTCCCAGAAGTAAAAGCAAGAAAAGTTTATTGCTTCATGTTAAAAACAGTGTGCATCATGGTAGATGAAAGTTAGGCATGTATGATGGCACCCCCTAACGCGTTTCGTGCATTAGGGCACTTAATCATAGGTCTCTTCTATTAGCCTTTGTTCTATATCTCAGCTACTCATGCCTGTTGGGAAGTCTGGGTTGTTAAGAAGGGGTATGAGAAAGGAGGGTTTTTGGATAAATAGTGTTTGGTAGATAATCTCATATTTTTAAATTGTTCGTATATCTGATGAGTCTGTTTCAGTATCCAAGGTAAGTTGGCTAAGTATGTATGTTTGTTTTGTTTGATTGAGACTCAAGTTTTGGTGTCAGCGTGATATGTCCAGTCTAAAATTTAGGTTAATACGTATGCATGGTAGTATTGCCATTGATTGGGGAGTCCTAGACCTCCATTTTTCTTAGGTAGAAATGGGTATTTTTCTTCAATCTGGGGTGTTTTTAATTCCAGATGAAATGGCTAATAAGTGATTGGAGAGATTCAATTAAATCAATAGGTATGAATGTAGGAAGTGTTTGAAAGAGATAGTATATACAGGGCAACATATTCAATTTACTGTAGTGATCCAATCTATCTCTGAGATTGGTTTGTCCTGTCAGTTGTTAATATCATTTTTTATTTGAACCAGGAGAGCATTGTAATTGAGGTTTGCCCAATCTTCATATTGTTTAGTTATTTTTAGGCCTAGGTATGGAATATGGCTGTTGGACTATTGAAAAGGGAAGTTAAGTGATATTGCTTGGATTTCATTGGGAGGAATGTAAACATTCAGTGCTAGAGACTTAGGCCCTTATTCACCAATGTGCGAAGTGAACCGCGATGTGTTCGATTCACTTCGCACATTGTATTATGCGCATGCTGATGTCCTGCACGCGGACATCAGCATGCGCATTAAAGGGATTCCCCTCCCGGCGAGGAGACTCGAGTGCTCTAGCCAGGAGGGGAATCCCTTTAATGCGCATGCTGATGTCCGCGCACAGGACATCAGCATGCGCATAACACAATGTGCGAAGTGAGTCGAACACATCGCGGCTCACTTCGCACATTGGTGAATAAGGGCCTTAGAGTAATTTACTTTGCAGTTGCTAAAGTTTAGTATATTACTCTAATTGTGTCACGTGTTCATGTGCTTTAAACGTGACTTTTGAGAGGATAAACAGTGACGTGCTGAAACTATAACTTGAGGAGCAGGGAAACACACACAGGGAACCACAGGACTGGATGCCACTATAGGAATTTAATCATGCTCACAAATCATCCTGTCATACCATGATGCACTGCACGGTCACATAAAATCACCAGTCACCACACAAAGACATTTTTGTCATGTTATAAGACTGCATACCTCCCCAGCTCCTTGGAACAGTACAGTGTGGTCAGACAACTTGTTCTTTGTTATTCTCAGACCTGCTAGAAGTCCAGCTACAGCCACTGCTGCTGTCCCTGCAACACAATATTAAACATATTTAACAAATCCAATGTTATAATGAGATACTACAATCAATCAATGGTTTTAGTCTATAGGCTGGATTGCCTGGCATTACAAGACGATTGTTGTCATACTACATAGAGGAATTTTATTAGGTTTACTGAAATTGGGAGAGACATTTATATTCTCCCTAATGTTAATAAACTTCCAATCAGAACGTTAAAAACAATATTCTAAAGATTTAACCTAAGTCACTATGAACAGCATCTTCTAGACATAGCTTGTGGCAAGAGATGCCTTTCACTACTGTATGATGGGTTGTTATTATGGTACGCTCAGCCAATTCCTGAAGCCTTTCTAGCTTGATTAATTTCAATGAAAAAAAATTACATAAATCAAAGACCACAAAACTCAGATAACCCCCCGACATGACATGCTTTACGAGACACGATTATTTCATATAGCAAATATATATTATGAGTAAGAGGTTATATACACATGAGATAAAAACGTGAAAGATTTTATGAAAATAGTCTGTTACTGCACAGATCTGAACACATTCTATAAAACCATGCTGTCAGGTTCAATTCTTTAAATCATCTCTGGGTAGAATTTGCATCTGGTAAAAGGGAGCTATTGGAAAGTATTATTCACTGCTGTTAAACTATCCAACCCAGATTAAAAACACTCTGACAGCAGTAGTTCACATTCAAATAGAAGAGTTATCATTAATCTGAAAGAATATCATTACAAAAGTGACTGTGCCTCCTTCAAACACAATACAGTCATCCATTAATCATACAGGCTCCAGCCGCGCATAATTCTTTGCTGTTGGGACTTTTCCGCAATAACTGGAAAATGTATTAGAACAAATTTCGTTCTTTTTTCATTTTTTTTTCCTCCATAACATTTATTTGATCAGTTAGATCAGTAAGAGTGATTTTTTTTTTAAAGAGTCAATAAAAAAGATAATGAAAAGAATCAAGAATCTTTTGGTCATCATAAGGTTCAAACTAACCACAAGAGATCAATTTGTATAAAAAATGCTGAAAGTAATTGGTACATTCAGTTTATGCAACATGTGGGCAATTATTTTTCTAATGGGGCCACATGAAAGGTTTTGGTGGTTTTAGAGGGCCAGAGTGGTGTGATTAGCTTACCAGTGCTTATGCCAGTTTGCCACCCCCCCATTTTGACATGCTCGGGCGGGCCGGTCGGAGGGCCAGATGTAACCCGCAAGACATACAATGCCCAGGTCTGAGTTAGTGGCTTGCAAGAAAACACTTTCATTCTTCCACACAGCATTTGACATTATGAATTAAACATCAGTGATATATATTGGCTAAAGCATCAGGTAAGCAATTTGTGTTTTTGACATTTATCATCTTAGAAGTGTTGGGTGTCATGTGCATCATAAATATTACCATAGAAACACATGGGGGTTAAAGTGCGACTGCACCTGTCAAATTCACTTTGTGTCAATTTATGTAGCAACGCTGGGGAAGTTGCAAATTCGTTTCTTCTTATTGGCTAAATGGCGAATAGGCTTGGCAAACAAGCAAATGACAACAAATACTGGAGGATGCGTAGTAAGGTAGTTAGTCAAATAGTAGCAGGATGTAAACTGAACCAGTGAAGGTGGGACTCACCAGGAAACAAGTGTTCAGGAGCCCATTAAACAAAAGATCTTATCTCTTCATTCTTCTCTTCAGTCCCTGTGATTAAACTGTAATCTACCTCTTTATACAATATGTCATAATGGTGCAGTTTGAAACTCCAGGAGGGCTCTTTACAAATTATCATAGCCTTGAAAATCCACAGTTTAATTTAATGTATACTTTTTGCTAATAAGTAGCTTTCATACTGGAAACAAGCAGTATTTATCCATGGTAAACGGACTGCCAACACTGTTGTAAAAAATGTTTAATCAATCTTAGAGTTCCAAACAAGTCTAGTTCTTCATCTAATGCTGACCTAACAATGTTTTAATTTATGAAATCTGTTTCAATCATGACATAAAGAGAAATGCTATTCCTTGGACTGTTAGTAATACAGATGGGGGACTAAATGTGGTTTGATTTACTGAAACATATGTTTCTGCAATGTCAAATGTAAAAACTCTGTTATAAAAATGTTCAGTGTGTCTAAATAAGGCCTCTTTCATGTCAGTGTCGTATATGACACTTGGTCTGTTTAAGTGGGTTTGAATGTTTTCAAGCTAAGATATCCATTGTTTTTCATGGAACGTGCATCCACACATTTATAATATACATATATCTTTAAAGCGATAGCTAGTATAAGAATTTATGACTGATGCAGAAGTAGCAGGTCTCAGTGTCCATCAACAACCATAATCCAGACACCACTCTGCTTTTCCATACTCTCTGAGTATGGAAAATTGTGGCCTATCCTAGAACAACATTTTGCAATTCTGGAGATATATTCCATGTCCTAGGGAGATATGCTGGACAAAAGGAGCAGCCTGCAGACAGTAGCAACTTGTCACCTGCCTCACTTTTTCTACTGCTCCTACTTTATGATCTCCTGAGGCAGGACAATCCTTTATGGGCAAGTCCCAAGCACAGGGAACTAGGAAGAATACCACAATTGTAGTAGAGTTCATAGCTGAAAAAAGTAGGGGCTTCACATTGCTATATTCTCCTGTGTGGGTATAAAAACAGGTAAATTAGTTTGATGAAATATGACTAAAATATGCTGTCATAGACAAGGAAAAGTTGTATTCTTTTAATGGGATCAGCCAGATGAAAAGGAAATGGGCAAATAAAAGGAATCCCCCAGGCACCTATTGCCAAATGACAAAGGTATCAAAGACATTTTATTGACATCACTCTGCTTCTTCAGCCCCAGGTTGGTGGAATAAAGTAGCATAAAGTAAAACTTTTCTATAGTTGGCGACAGCAGTAAAAGTGAGTTCTGGATACCCTATTCTGGAGTAAAGAGGGGCCTGTACAGCCACTATGGCTCATCAACTCTTAACAGATGTCACTATATGGTGGAAGCAAAAGCACATTGGCATATCAGGAGTGGGATTTCAACCTATGTCTCCAATTATGGTGCACTCAGACCATTGCAAAATATAACAGGAATTCTTAAAAAGAAAAGAAAATTGGAAAATTTAAAAAACAGTTGGACAAACCTAAATATTACCCACCTGCTAATAGTAAAATGGTATTAGTCCATTCAAAGTTATACATATGCAATTTAAATTTCCTATTGGCTAGTAGACAAATGGATATTTCTAGGCACGACAACTAAATAAGTTTTAAACAATGTAAGCAAGAACGCAGTCCTTATTTAGTTTTAATAATTAGCCGTTCAGTTATGAAGGACAGGACTGAAGAACTTTACTCATAAGGTTGTTCACTGCAGCCATTTTTACTGAAAGCGGATATAGATCACTGCTCATTATGGTAGAACAGGTAAGAAATCTTACCAGATTCCCATGCTCCCTTGGGCTTGTTTCAAACTATCATATATCTTTCCAATGTAAATGTCTGGCTCCAAACAAGTCTGAGGGGGTAATTCTGCAATGTGCAAAGTGAGCTCTGGATCCTTTGGATCACTTCGCACATGCTGTTATGCACTCGCTGATGTCCTGCACGCAGACATCAGCGAACGCTTTATAGGGATTCCAGTCTCGGCGAGGCGACTTGAGTGGTCTTGTGAAGTGATGCGAAGGATCCAGAGCTCACTTTGCACATTGCTGAATTACCCCCTTGAGAAACATACCTTGAAAAATGTACATTGTGTCATGAGACTAAAAAGATTTACTGCGTATTGAGTGCTTTTTAAGTCAGATCTAAATTCAGAAAAAAAGTTAAAAGGACAACTACAGCTGGTTTTGGCAAATAGAGCAAGCACAGTGCAGCTCTCTGATGTAAAACTATTACTGTGCTTGCTCTATTCACTGAAACAAACAAGAACATGAAGTGGAATGAACAGGCTTGTCAAGAGCAGAAGAAATCAACAAGCTAGTTAGAAGCAGGAGGCAGTGATAAATCAGAAAAGTATTTCCCCCATCCCCCTTAAGAATCACCCCTAGAATAACAGAGCTGTAGAACTCCTTTAATTAGATCTGACTGACTTCAGATTCAACATTTTTTAATACAACTCCATAGGGATGAATGCAAATGTCACATTAACTAGTTTTGCATAAGAAATGCACGAAAATCTCAGCATTCTACATTTCAGGGACATTTGGGAAAATTTTACTTTGTGAGATCAAATTGGTGAATTAGAAGGAATGGCTCCAATGTGGCATAACGCAACTGTTCATTCAAAACTGTGAACCAAGTGACAACATAAACTAGGGACAACATTACATACAGTAGAAAGATATGTATTATTCACTGGACAGAGTTAGTGCGACATTGTGAGAATGATGTTGCTTCGCTTAGGTTCTTATATTTGCATCACTGTGCAGGACTCCACATCCTACTACTCATTGGAGCGCAGGGGCCTGAAATGACAAATTCACTTCGACAGTCGAGTTCTCACTTCGATAAGTAAGGCTCATAATATTTTCCAAAAACCCTTTAGATTTCCATGTTGTGAATACAGAGGGACTTATTCCTGATAGGCCAAATTGCTGTGGTTAAGTCACTAAGTGCATTAGGGTGAGCTCGCCTATCAGGAGGAAAATAAAATGGGTAAAATGCTGGTTACTGTCATACATGTGTGTTTTACTCAAGATATGAGTAATGGAAGTATAATGTGAGGTAGGGAGCGTAGAAAACGGATGCATTTCGCCCCTAACTCGTGGGGGCTTTTTCCTATGTAGGAAGAAGCCCCCTACGCTTCCATCAGGACTCTATCGGTATACTCTCTACTTCATATGATGGCTTAGTACATTGGTATTGCTTATGCTTTCGTGTGTTGTTGGATTATATTATCAGTGGTATTTGTTCCATTATGTGGGTTTGGCAGAGGAGCTTTGTGGGAGCTAGTTATTTTGTCATCCCTTTTTAATTGTTTTTAGTATTATTGTTTGTTTTGCACTTTTTTCTAATAAAGATGATGCACTGCTTTGTTAACATATTACTGAATGCGTGCTTATTGGTTTTGGGGATGTCTTTCTAGGTCTCTATGATTACTATTGCCTTACAATCCTCTAGCACTGCACCTACTTTAAATATTTCCCTACATTGGGTACAGAGTACACGCTCCATTTGTGCAGTTTTGTCTATGTAATTTAAAGGGAAAGTTCTGTATCCTTAAAAAAAAAAGTTAGAACATCTATGTTCTGCTCGTGCACATACCAAACAGGAAGCTAGGATGTTTAATTAATGTCCCTGATTGGTTGACTGCTTTAATTAATGTCCCTGACAGGTGAATGCTAGTTTTTGACTTGCTGTAGTAGTAAAATGAACAGCGGCAGCGGGGAAGCATTTTTACTTTTTTAAAAAAGATTTTAGGATAATTTTCACGTGTTTGTTTCCACATGAATATTTCATTATTTTTTTTTTTTTAGCACTCTGAACATCACTTCAAAGGCATGTTTCATTTTCTGGTGTTAGTGGTCTTTTGACAAAAAAAATATGTTGCTGGTAACTAGTAATTAGTAGAAAAAGTGGAAACACTGATGCACCATGCCTTGAGTCTCAAAGCTAAAACCAGTGTTTTCTATCTAATTTAGGGTAATGCCACACTAGGTTGGCACTAGGCCATCTGTTTCTGTGCCATAGTAAACTGGATAGAATGCTTCCACACTTGCGTTCAGTTTAACTGTGAGCTCACCGCTCAAAATTTTGGTATATGCAGTTTTAAGTTGTAAACCACCTATAGTGGAATGTATATTTACTCAGCTCACATTTACAATAAACATAAATTGGATGGCTGGAATTGTCTCTATAGTGTATCATTTTCTTTAGACATTCTATTCTGAATGCTGCACATCTGTTATGTTTATCCTATGCATCTATAATATATATATATATATATATATATATATATGTTTATAGATATAGATCTAATATATATATATATATATATATATATATATATATATATATATATATACACACACATGAATGTCTACACATCCTTTTCATAAGAAAGCATGTAGAAGGTCTATTGTTTAGAATTTAACTGAAAAGAACACAAGTTCCATCTGACTATACAGACATAATAGTCACGGATCAGTTATATCAAGGAGAGCTCAATGGTATGAAAACACTTTGCTTTGGCAATGTATTAATTAGACTATTGAAACTAGGTGCAGTCTGTCTGGGAGCTGCATAAATCTCTTCATTGTTAAACTATGCCTTGTAAAGTCATGTGCATTTGGCAATTTATCAGTAGCTGATTGCAGCAGCTGGATTAGGCTGTATAGAAATCTGGACCTGGTGTGGATTCCTACCTGTTTTCCTTCCAGGTGGGGCATTACCATAGTGTATGTATAAGAAAAAGGCTAACAAGGGTCTGCACTTTGTGCACGTGAATAAACACACAAAGTGGACTCACAGTCTGTGATTAGGCACCTGCAGGGATGGTTGCCATAGCACCCAGCCACTAGTCTCACCTTCCCCACTACTGCCCAGTTTCTTATGTTGTACTCAACATCTGCTGCATCCAAGACTGCTGCCTTAAGTGTCCAGTGCGCCACTGCTGTGGTTACAAAAAGGAGCCACTAACTTGTTCTGTGGGCAATACTGAGCCATGTGGGTAGGGGACAGAAATTTCTGGATTGTCCCAAGTTGAAGATTCTAGACGTAAGTAATACCTCCCATGACCACATGTGTTGTACCCAATTACGGTACGTTCAGTTATTTTGTGATTTTAATTGTATTGTACAGCAGTAACTGAATTTCTGTATATAATGTATACAATCCTGGAATCTCTACCATACATCCGTCAGCCTTACTGTATCCACAACACAAAAATTACATAGCATGCTGCTTTTTCTATAGTAACATATTTTCTGGTGTATACGAGTCAGATTTTCATCAATCCACTGTGTTGACTGCAGAGAATTCAGAAGGTCCCTTGGCACAGTTCCAACTATAGATTTTTTTTTAAATCTCTTGAATATATTTGAGTAGATTAATTCTTTAACCTTGTTGGTATAACTGGACAGTGTTAGAAATGCAGGATTTCACTTTATAAACATCAGTTGTAAGATCAAAGGGGAAAGGTGACATTGCCGTTTAGTCACTGAAATCCACGTTAAATAAAACATCCCTAAAAAGGAGCTTACAGCTGGATTTAAATCAGAGTTGCATTGCCACAAAAGGCTCATAAGAATCAAAATGGAAAGCGTAAGCTTTCTGTGTATTGAGACAGAACTATATTCTCTGTTAAAGTTATAGAACGGTCAATATTTTTATGTTAAAGGCCTCTTTTTGTCAACTGTCAGTGAACAGGCTTATTTTTGTGAGATCCACACTGAAAGAACATTTCTGGGTCACAATCAGAATTAAGATGCCCCATTTTACGGTTGTTATACTGGAAGTTTCTAAACTTAAGAAGTGTCTTCAACCTCTGAATTAATGGCCAGTCTGTACCACAGTTAGCTTTTCTAAAATATATAAGCTTCAGTTATAATCTAAAGTCACAGGAAATATTTCTAGCAAAAATGTTATTAATACAACATAATAGAACATAGAGCATTATTTGTTAAAGTGTAGCAAAGTTGGACATGATTATAGAGCAGCAATATGAATTCATAGCTGCTTATTTGTTGATAAACCCAAGAAATATATATAATTTTATTTATAAAGCGCTGCAAACACAGCACTGTACAATGCCGTAATAAAAATAAAATACAGATATGAGAAAAATGCATTAAACAATACAGTATAAGATCACAAAGGATACATCACTTTAACTGCTATGTTGAGGTAGACACAAGAGGTTGAAGGTCCCTGCCCCACAGAGCTTACAATCTAAATGGGAGGAAGACTTACATACACAGATGAGATGGGTAATAAAAGCTCTGACAATGTGTTGAAACACAAGTCCATAAATAAATACAAATATTAAGCATAAATGGCTAAGTATTAAATAAAAAATATGCATAAAAAAAAGTGATAAATAGAAATAGTATATAATAGTATAAATATAAATAGTGCTCCAAGAGGTAGGATTTCAGTTTGGCTTTAAAAGTGCGGATGGAATGTTCCTGGCGAAGATGAAGGGGTAAAGATTTCCAGACGTGGGGGGCAGAAAGAGAAAAGGGTTTAAGATGAGAAAGGCCAGTAGTGGTGTGTGGCATGCAAAGCTGGTTGATTTAGGAGGAGCGCAGTTGATGACAAGAAGTGTAGAATCCAATGAAAATGAGCATTTAGAGAGAAATACATCATAAATAAGATATTGCAAACCATTACCTATCTCTCGGCTGGATGGCAGGCTAAATGACAGAAACTGAGCTGTTCTTTTAAGGTCGCAACTTTACAATGCGAAAATTGTCGCCGTTCCGGATTTGCTATGAGAATCCACTGTTTGATAGTTCGACAGTTGAATTCTCGCCTTAGTCAATAACCTGCTGATTCTCTACTTCTTCAGAGGATTACCATAGCAAATTTGTGACCGCGACAATATTACCACAGCGAATTCGCGACCGCTTCAGTATCCATCTATTGTGTAGCATGTGACTATCATTAGCTTGTGAATTCGCCACATCACAGAGTCACACAATTCACACCTTTATGCAACAATCTGGAATTTCATCAATAACCCCCCTCAGTCTTACAATGAATTCATTAGGAAGAATTCATAAAATAATGACACCTAGGCCTAGGGCACTGAGAAAAGTGCAGGGCCTGCTCAGTGACATTAAGAAATACAACCTTCAATACAGAAACATTTACCTTGAATGTCATCGTTGAATGTGCAGTAC
This sequence comes from Pipa parva, assembly GCA_019650415.1. Taxonomy (NCBI): domain Eukaryota; kingdom Metazoa; phylum Chordata; class Amphibia; order Anura; family Pipidae; genus Pipa; species Pipa parva. The sequence goes on along the minus strand of WMED01018901.1, from coordinate 1,594 downwards.
ATATTTCGGTATTTATTTAGGAGGCGGAATGCATTGGCATTAGCAAAGTCTTCAAACTGAATAAGGCAGTTTATGCCATATCTAAAACAGCAAGAAAAAAGAGAATTTGTTAGCACCAGAGGAAATTCTCAATAAGTTGCCAAGATGTTAAGTAGTCAGTAGTGCTCTGGACATCATACAGAGAGTACTTTCAATTATAATATCAATATGTAATATAAACACTTCTGCATGACAAAAGGCCCTAAAAACCATGCCATGAAGCATAGATTCTAGAAATCTTGGCAGTGAATATTTCTACGTGATATTTGTAAGCAGGCTCTGTCACCTATATTTATTATGAAACCTTATTATGGTAAAACTCCAATGTAAAATTGCAGTATACAGGGGAATGTTTCAAAGGAATCATTTGTTTAGGCCCGGTTCAGACTGGCATAAATAGACCAGCGTATTTTAGCAAAGCATGGCCTGAAAATACACTGGCAAATTCAGGCTGATGTATATTCAGGATGCACTTTTCTATTGTACTTACCCGACGCAATGCAAACCTCTGCATTCATGGCTCCTTTTACTTGGCCGCATTCTTCGCGTTGTGCCAGAAAACTGGAGACATTCTGTGCCAGTGTGGCCAGAGCAAGATAAGTACTTTTCTTGATCATAGCATTAAAATATGCCAGTGTGAACCTGGCCTTATTGAGGTGTATTTACCCACGGCTATCTGCTGATTAGTTGCTAGACCTCAATAAACTATTTCCTAATGTGCATTGTTCTTCCATCATCAGAAAATCAGTGCACTACGGGGGTCGCAATGGTGGCAGCTGGGTCCTCCTGGAGTACTAGGTCCAGTCGCCACCGTTACTGCCGCAACCCCTGTAGGTCCGGCCAGTGTCAGCATGCATGTAGACAGATACATGATATATTTTTAAGCAACTGCATTAAATAGAGGCGCTTTGTTTTAGACCAAAACTTTTTTTTAATTATTTCTGAAAAATATTTTTGTGGACAATGGATCTATTGCTGCTTTTTATGTCATGACTTCTATAGTTTGTACAGCAAATCCAGCCAGTATTGGAATTCTCTTATTAAAAAAGAATCTAGTGGGAAATTGAACAAAGCTATCAAAACAGGTTTAAAAAGAATCTAGAGGCACTGTCTAAGGACTACTCCCCAGGTGAAAGAGGAGTGTATTATAAATGCCATGTTTAATCCTCAGACACATGAGGACTAGGTACCTATGAACCAAGTACTACATATTCTTACAGCTCAACAGTTCTAGCTCGAGGTTATTTTTGTACATCATTTCTACAGTTTATTTATAAAGAAAATATGACAAAGCTATAATAAATGCAATTTACATGTGTTTCATGTATTTTTTATATTTATGTTTCAAATATTAAACACAGAACTATCATCAGATAGCATTTTGCATTTAACTCAAATCATAAAATGATCCTCAATGAAAATTGGTATTTTGCATTAAATTAATATGACACACAGTGCCAGGACAGGATTTACTGGTGCCCTAGCAAACCATGTCAAAATGTGTCCCCCCTCCATTGTGCCCCTGCAGAGTAGCAGTGCAAATTAGTGTGGCCAG
>WMED01018900.1:0-12573 GCA_019650415.1 Pipa parva | reverse complement strand
TAAGTGGTGAAACTTGCACTATTGGTGACTGACTAAATACTTTTTTTCCCCACTGTATCTCCAGATATCAGTTTCACATGTCAACAAGGAAGGCAGTACGTGAAATGCATTTACTGATTCTAGCGATTTCCAAAATTTCTGTGCAGATCATCATGATGGAAAGTAAATTTCCAATTGATTATGAGTTATAGAGGTGGTTTAGTTCTTTAAGCATAAAATAGGATTTTATTCCAAAGTTATTAATATTCTCAAGTTGAAGAACAAGAAGAAAATGCCTTTATTTGCATTTTACAGTCCCTAAGGCAACTATGTGAATAATCTGTCGCACCTAGTTATTTTAGGCCTTTCAGCATCTGTAGTCTGACCGCAACGACTTTCCTAAAAATACCAAAACAATTTTACTGTTGTTAAAGATACATTTCAGTAGTCAAAACAGACACTTGTTATTTTTCTCTGTATCTTTTGTTGTCAAATAATGAGTATGTGCTCAGTACTCTTACCAAGTTTCTCAATTCTGAGCGCATCAGATGCAAGCAGCAACATATTATTTGAACACCCCAGTACTCCGTATTCAAAATCTGTATAGTTACACAGGAGAATGAATCACAATTTGTATCCCAGGAGAATAGCGAAGGTTTGAAAAGTTTTACAATGATAAGGTCACATATGTCTTAGACTTTTAGACTAGAAAAGTATATTTATGCCAATAGAAAAAAAATGTAGACTGGCTACATTTTATATCATGTAACTGCCAGCACACTTAGGATGCCCTTCTTTCTCCAAAAGTTATTCCTTTTTTTTTGTAAAATCAGATTGCTTAATGCATGCAACAAATTATTGTCTATGATGTTCTTTGTTACTTAACCTTCTACTAACCTTGTATCCTCTCTATATGTAAGTGTGTACCTTCTTGTCTTTCTGTGATTTATAACCTAAGTTTGGACATCAGTAGAATGATGACTTTTTCAGCTGACTAGTTCTATAATTGTTAAGTTCTATATTGATGTGTTTCTGTCTGGGTTTCAACTTGCTGCATTGCTCCAGCTCCTGACAGCAGATTAATTGGATAATGGTTCTTTTGTGCCATATTTTCTAGTATGGTTTCTTGTTTTGCTTTTTCAGCACTCACCTGTCTAAAATGAACTCTTCAGAAGTTTCTCATCCTCAATAGGTTCAGCGTTTGAGTTCACTGAGTTTTTTCTTGGCCCCTGGTCTTCTACCCCTACACTTACTTCTGTTTCATCAGAGACTCATTCAGTTGTTTTGTGCTGCAACTTAGGCTCAACTGTTTAAGTAGCACAAACCCTCATCCAACTACAAGAGAAATATGTTAGATGCTAGTGAGGCATGTGTGTATTCTAATATCAGCAATTGATCTGAATGATGACACATAAAAATTTATAATGTGAAAAAATAATATGTAAGTTTTAAGATTATTAAGTCATGGGTTTTGCTAGATGCACTGGTTAAAGGGTGTCAAGAAAAGCAATGCTGCTAGATTTTCCAATCTCAACATTTTATTGTTTGTACTCGGAATGTTCCACAACTCAAACACATCCAGCCATCTACAAGCCAGTAAATGAAAACTAATGTTTGATGAAAGATTCAAAAGGAGGCCTGTAGAATTTTAGCCAATGCCTCAACCAATTCTGTTCCAAATGCCAACAACTGTGAAGCTTAATATAAGGAAGGTAATACTAATGTTTTGTACACATAATGTAAAAACTTTAGTATTTTACTACAAAATGTAAGTATACGGTTACAAAAAAGTGGGCAACTTATTTGTCTACATTTTTTCTCAGCTAAGCGAATATTCTAATTATACTGAAAGCAAATAATGTTTAAAATAGTTTTAAATAAGCTAGTCCATATTTTAGATATAGGAGTTGTATTGATTCCACCCTGAAGTCTTAGGGGGGAATTCACCATTGCGCGAAGTGAGCTCCGAATCCTTCGGCTCACTTCGCACAGTCTGATATGCGCTCACTGATGTCCTGCACGCGGACATCAGCGAACGCTTTAAAGGGATTCCAGTCTCGGCAAGACCAAAAGAGTTGCCTCGCCGAGACTGGAATCCCTTTAAAGCGCTCGCTGATGTCCACGTGCAGGACATCAGCGAGCGCATACCAGTCTGTCCAAAGTGAGCCAAATGATTCGGAGCTCACTTCGCACAATGGTGAATTCCCCCCTTAAAATGTTCTGTGCAGATTTTTTCATCAGTTACCCTGTATAATTAGCATTGTATAGAAAAGTTATGTATGTTTGCAAGCTCAAACTTTTAGAGCAAGTCACTTTTCAAATACATGTGGTTTCCAAGAACATTTTGTTTTTCTGAATAGGACATCAGGAGTGTCTGTAACTCAATTCGAGCTTGGTATCAATATTTACTGACAAGAATGCCTTATTACCTCTTGGGAAACTAGAAGCAAAAAGAAAGTTTTCAAAGGAGTCCATAAATCAGGTTTCTGATTTTGTTATTATGGGTATGTAGCATTGCCTTCAACAAATTGTTATATGTTATAAGGAATATGTGAGAAAAAAACTGTTTATTACATGAAAAAGGATAGGTAGCTGTATAGACGGAATGCATTTAGACTACTGAAGCTATTATCACATTTTTAATATTATTATATTGGAATCAGGCTTTGGTAGTAGAAACAGAGAAGTTAGTTCATCTAAACTAAATAGTGACATTTTTTTAAATGAAATATATGAATTATATTATTGTTTTTATCACTACAACACCCTCTGGACGGCTATTCTTTGTATTGATCACTCTCTAGAAGGGGGTTATTGGTTAAATTCCAAATTGTTGTGTAAAGGTTGTGAATTCGCCAGCTAAAGACAGTCGTGTCTTTGTAATGAGAATACTATCACAGTCATGAATTTACTATGGAAATATTGTGGCAGTCGCGGATTTGCTATGGGAATCCGCTGTTTGAGAATTCGTCAGTCGAATTCTCACTTTAGTTAATAACCCCCCAAATGTTTCTTATGTTGCATTTCATTTTTTATTTTTACTGTTTTCAGGTTTTGTCCTCCAGCTCTAACAATATCCTGCTGTTGTTAAATTATTCCTCTGTAAACTCTTTTATTTCCATTCCAGTATTTCAATGTTGTCACATCAGCTCTCTTTCTCCTTTCTTCAGAATTGTACTTGTTAAGGCCCTGAAGCTTATTTTGAAATAATTGGTAAGACCATACACAATTTTAGCTATAGTGTTTTGTTCATAATTGTAAAATTGCATACAGTATACATATAACAAAGATATGTATTAACCAACCAGCCCAGGGATCTGGGTCAAAACACAGGAACAATCTTGCAAGTTGCCAGGTATGGCTACTAGTCATCTGTTTTGGACAACAAATATAAACCAGCAATGCAGGTGATCCTTCTCTGTAGGACTGGATCTGTGAAAGCGCAAAAACAAGGGGAAAAGGGAGAGAAAAGGATCTCCGCTAGCGTAATATGTTTCGGCTAATGGGCACCCCACACGTGACAAGGAAAGGGATATAATGTGCAATATCAGCAGTTTCAAATGAAGTGAAAGAATATCCTAAAAAACCAAAGACCAACATGAAACAACGGGTGAAACAACCCCTCGTGATTGCACTCACCAAATGGAGTCAGGATAATGAGCTCATCAATATTCCTTTAAATCGATATTTCTTTATTTGAAACTTCTGATATTACCCTAAACATATTACGCTAGGGGAGATCCTTTTCTCTCCCTTTTCCCCTTGTTTTTGCGCTTTCACAGATCCGGTCCTACAGAGAAGGATCACCTGCGTTGCTCGTTGTTCCAGAAGGGTGAGGTGGGAAGATACCCTTGTGTGGACACGCATGTGTCAATATTTGTTTGGACTATTATTTTAATATTTCTTTTTTTGTTTGGGTGCTGTACCATTTTGCTGAACTTTTTTGTTTGGTTTTCTTTCAAAAGTGAAAATTAGAGCTGCACACTTAAGTTATTTCCTCTAAAGTAATTGTTAGAATTGTGCATTAATGTCACAAAAGTATGCATGGGCATGTATTACTGTAAATATAAACAATACAGAGTATAGTACAAGAATAGTAAGGATTGGTTATAGATTATACAAGTCAGTTACACCCTCATATTATTTTGTTTAAAGACTGAACTTTACACAAAGTGTATGTACCTTTAGGGGGTTATTCACTAAAGTCCATATTGTTGTGTATAGGTGTGAATTCACCAGATAAAGACAGTCGCAATAGGTTGCTACTGTCACAGTTGCGTCTTTATAATGAAAAATATTGTCACAGTTGCGACTTTATTATGGAAAAATTGTCACGACTTTAAAATGGGGAAATTGTTGCAGATTTGATGTGGAAATCCACTGTTTAAGTATTTGACAGTCAAAGTCGCACCTTAGTGAATAACCCTCTTTAGTGTTTCAGGATCTCTCTTTTGTCTAAATAAAAAACTAAGATCAAGCAAAAAGAATAGAGCAGGAAACTCACTATTATGACATATACAGGAGCCTGAACATAGAAGTAACATAATTATCCGATTAATACTAGGAAATTGTTTGCTGTTGAAAAATAACTGTTTAAAGAATTAGAAACAAAAGTCATACAAACATAAGATTGCTTAGTGAACGTTTTTCTATTTTGATCTCAGTTTTTTGCATTCTTTGTACAAGTCCATCCAGTTCATCCTATTTTCCTGCAATGTGGATCCAGAGGAAGGCAAAAAACCCATGAGACAAGAACCAATTATCCTCATATTAGGGAAAAAATTCCTTCCCGACTCCAAATATGGCAATCAGAATAATTCCCTGGATCAAGATCCCACCTTCATTTATCTAGTGCCCATAACTTGCAATGTTCTTACACTGAAGGAAAGCATCCAAACCAGTTTTGAACTCCTTAATGGAATTAACCGTGAAAATTTCTTGAGGCCGAGAGTTCCATAACCTCACTGTTCTTACAGTAAAAAAACCCATATGTGTTGGTTGAATTGGATACTGCTACTGTTTACTTATGTAAATCACTTTTATGCCTTAATCAGCTACTGTGCATTTTATTAGAGTAGGTATAAAAGCATCTCTTTAATCTGACCAATTAGTATTACCAAAAGCAACCATGCATTGGAACTGCATAAAGGTACCATGAAAAATTACCTTTGGATAAGTAATGAAAAACTGATTACTAGTATGTCAGAACATCTCATAATTTCAAAGTAACCTTAAACAGAGGTGGAATTTATTTTGCTGCAAAAACTTATATTTAAATGTGTTCATGAAGGAAAAGAAATTAACAAATATCTTACATCACAGACAGGCAGATGATACTAGCAAATGGCCCTGTCATGGGCTTGAATATAAAGAGATCAATGAGGAAAGTGGTGGGAGGATATGAATGGATGTTTTAACGTGAGTAACCATCACCTCCAGATAGATTGGTAGAAGATTTATAATCCTGACTGCCAGCCTGGGTAATGGTTCATTTCAAACTTTTTTTTCAACAGCAAGCAGAGTATAAGGAAAGACAGATTTAGTAAATGTGACTGCAAGCAGAACATAATGATAAGCTTTTGTGGTTACTGATCACTCCAATTTCCTGCTATTTCCAGAGTCCAGAGTTTCTAGCAGCTCTGCTTCAGTGATGGTTAGAATGAAAGCCTCTGATGATTTTGATGCATTTCTGGTAACTTTTGAAAGGTTGGCCACAGCATAGAGGCATAGATTTTTCTGTCTCTTGTTCCTTCATAACATTGCCAATATTTGTTCATTTCTCTCTCAGGCTGCTGCTGACACCCTCATGTGTGCCCTTGTCTTATCCTACTTGGACTATTGCAGTGCCCTTCTAACTGGCCTTTCGGTTTCCCATCTTTCCCCACTCCAGTCTATTCTAAATTCTGCTGCTAGAATAATCTCCCTGTCTCCCCAGAAGTCTCCCTCACAACTCCTCTCTGCTCCTTGGCTCCCAGTTAATAAATGTATTATTTACAGTGTCCTACTTTTGACATTCAAAGCACTTCACTCTGTTGCCCCTCCCTACATATCTTCCCTTGTTTGCTTGTATGCGCCTAGCCATCAACTCCACTCTTCACAAAGCATCCTCCTTCGGGAACCCCTCACTGCCTGTTCTCATGTTAAACCCTTCTCTCTTGCTGCCCCTTATCTTTGGAATTATATACCCCTCTACCTCTGCCAAGAGCAATCCATCAAGATCTTCAAATCTAAACTAAAATCTTACCTCTTGGAGCATTAGTATTGGTTTTCATGGCTATATTTTATATTTATTCAAATATTTAATCAAAATTTATATTTGTTTTATTTATTTTTTATTTAATTGACACCTATAGCCAAAAAAACTGTCACTTTATGCTACTGTACTTGTTGCTCTCTCATGGCCTGTCACTTAGGGATAAAGTTATTAAACTCAGAAAGACCGCTCTGGGTCTTTGCCGAGTTTACCGAGAGAAATCTCACATTGTTCTCACGAGATTTTTCTAAATCAAGTTTTTCAATCTCGATTTTTCAAATTATTTTTGATGGAAAGGTAGCCATACTTTACAATAGTAGTATGACTACCTTTCTATCAAAATTTCTGAAAAATCTGGATCGAACAACTCAGTCTCAAAATAACTTTGGCCCTTAGAGTGATGTATTTTTGGTTATGTGCTTGTAATTTCCTTCACTTGTTCTTTGTTAAGCACTTCACTTGTCTGTATTATAACTGTATTGTTGGATTTTACAGCGCTGCATAACCTTGTGGCATCTTATAAATAAAAATATATAAACATACATACATAGATGTATCTTGTGGAACAATGAAGTCCAGGTTGCATACAAAACCCTGCATTATGAACACAATGTTCAATAGATAATAAGAAAAAATGCTGATATAGTTGGCCATAGTGGTTTAACCTCAGAGGCCAGCAGATGCACTCTTTTTTAGCATGCTTCAAGTAGAGTCTTAGGGTCACTGTGTAGTGTTTGACATTTGCAGTAAATGCTTTCATTCAGTATTGTAAAATAAGGAAGAGGTCTTGGAAAACATTATCTTAAAACACTTTCCCCTGGGTATAGTTCTTGTAGTTTAAAAGCTGTCTGTTGCTGTTCAGCTGGATAAAAAATGTCTCCAAAATGGTTCCCACAAGAACAGCCATTTCAATGACAACCACAAGGAACAGAAGCAATCTCAACAAGTGTTAGGCAGCAGGCTCCTGTTACTGTGTCAAGATCCCAATGGCTAAATTGCCAAGAACAAATTTGCCAGAAGGTGAGCTGCTAAAGACTGAGGAAAATTAATAGCATGACAGTAAAAGGACCTGACCATAACTTAATATTGCAATGCCAAAGCAGATCATGGTAAACCAAAAATCTCAGTTGGAATACCATGACTGGTCAAAAGGAAATCTATCAGGTACTATGAGCGCCAAACCATGGTGGGGGTGGGGGGTAGAATCAAGAAGAGTCAAAAGTCCTAGTTAGATATTCTACATCAGCAATTAAGAAACAAAACCCCTGCTCATTGTTATAGTCAAAATATTGTGGAAATGAATGGGGGGTTGGGGCAAACCTAAAAAGTCTAGGTCATCTACTGAATGGCAATCAGGAAAACAACCAATTTATAGGTTTTACCTTTAGTCAAAGTTTTAATTTTCCAGTCCAGTTTTTCACACCATCTCTGCTTATGGGACATGGAGGACTGATATCTCAGAGAGGATGTTTCAGTGGAAATAAGAAAAATATTCTCCAAGTTTCTCCTCAAACCTTTCTCCAAATAAGTGTAGCGAGTTAAAGTGCCACTACCACTTTCAAGTTAGAAACTTGGCTGTTAACTTAAAGGAGGATGTGTGCTCTAAGGTATTGTACATTCCAAAAGGTATTGTAACTAACCATCCTCTCTTGAAGGACCACTTTAAGCACAAGATTTCTCCTTGAACTGGTTGAACTGGAGTCAAGTAATGCATAGATTGAAATCTCAAAATGATGGACTGTGACAGTCAGTGGTATGTAGTCTACTTCCTGAGTGACTGTGGCAGTCACACTGACAAAGAAAAAATCCATATACTGAAACTAGGCTAAGTTCAACAGTTATTGTGAGGGTTTTCTATGGGTGCCACCCCTGAGATATTATTGACCTCTCTCTAAAGAAACGTTTAAAGAAAAAGGCCCCAAGATTTGTCTAAAATAATTGACAATTTCAGACATCTTTTCTGAATTACCAGAAAAAAAAAAAACCCTCATTTAACATGTCATTAGGACTGAACCTGGGTTAAAGACACTGGCTTCGATATGTAATAGCTTCTCCTGCATGCCACTTATTTTAGTCATGTACCAAGGTCCTGCTATTGTGATCTGCTATCCTCAAAGCAGAGTATTAATTATCCAGAAAAACAACTAACTGTAGTGTTGTAGTGAGGATGTGTCACCTGGGATAAGTCCAATATGAGACACTGACTTTCTGGATCAGAACTCTTTATTCCATGCTTCATCCATAGCTTCCTGTCTAGCACTTCCCCCTTCCTTTAGTTAACCCCTCCTCCTCTATTACCTCACTCTTGCTAGGCAGATGGATTACAATGTGTGAACAACAAACACATAGAACAGTACATAGAACAGTTACAACTACATCACACTAACCATACTCCACCAGCTGCCGCAGCTACTATTTCCACAACCTCTGCATGTTGTTTCAAGAGGAAGACAAACCATAACATTGTCTGTTTTTCAATAAGTAATTAGTTTAAGTAACAATGATGTGCCTTTATATTCTAAACTACACAAGTACTTGAATAATAACACATCTAAGGTCATAGTCACATATAAAGGATTACAAATATATTTAACATTTTTATCATTACAAACTTAATCTCACAAGAGCTAACCTTTCTTTTACCTTTGTGTTAGCTAGTACCTCAATAATATTATTATTACTAGATGTATCATAATTATGCAAAAATAATATAAACAATATTCCACATACTCTCAATATAGTTTTCACACTTTCTGATGTGTTTTCTAGTTTATCAAAAAGTGTGAAAACTATATTTGTAACAATTTCCAATATGTGATTCAGATGAACTTGTATGAAATAAATTGATCTGTAAAATGGGAAAATGTTTTTAGAATGCTAAAGTTTTATTATCCAAATGTTTGCACAGTATGGAGCACACAAAAACTTTACAGAAATCTAGGGCAATAGTGGCCTGTAATACAGATGTTATATTATTCAAGTACTTACTCAGTTTGGAATATAAAGACACTTTATGGAAATTAGATATTTTTGAATACCATTAAGGACATTTTACTTGAATGAATAAAGGCCACATTTGCATTCACAAACACCACTCTGATTTTTTGCTTTGAAAAGCCCTGTAACACTGTATCTGCTTTATAATCTGTGTGTTAATATGACAACATATTGCATATTCAGTGAATGGCCCTTCCTAAAAGTAGTGAGCAATTTACCCCATGATCTGTTGGATTGCCAGGCCAAAGATAAAACAAGGGAGAAACACATTCTGAATGTCCTTTCAATCAATTATATATTATCTTATTACATGATTCCTAATGATCTGCTCTTTAACTAATTTAAATTCAAAACATGGCACATTATAAATAATGAGCTTAGAATTCTTATGAAGACAGATTTCTTCTATCATATTGTACCGTAGGGAAATCAGTGAAAATCTGTTACATCTGTTGGCTTAGGGTAGAATATTCATTTCAATGTTCAACCATTAATAATTATTTACATATAGATAAGTATTTGTGTTGTATAATATATTACTTTTTCTTTATATGTTACATATGGAGAGGAACATGAATGCACTCATTTATACACATAGAACTGTAATTAATGGATTTCTAAATTAAATCTTAATTCACCATTTCTAACTCAAAACAGCAAAGTGACCCAGGCTCTACTAGGCTATTATCTTGTCCACCACCTGCCTTGACCTGCCTCTTCCTGTTGGTTTGTGGAAATTTGGCACATTGCTCCACATCCACATTACCAAGTCTATGTGTTAATGCAGCCAAATCTCACAATCCCATATTAATGTATTGTCCATGCACATTTTATGGAGGCCTACAAAGACTATTTATGTTTGCTATAATTTAGCCTAGTACTAGGTTCCCTAACTGGTCTCAGGATGTGCCTGGTAAAGAAATACATGTATTGGTGGAGCTTAAGCTGCTCACTAGAGATCATAGCTATGTCAGTTATAATTATTTAATACCAAGCGTTTCAATACTTTAGTTGTTACTTATACACTACTAGGAGCCATCTATTTAACAAATGATTGAACCACTGTTGAAGGCTGAATAATGGTATCTGTACCTCTTATCATGTGCTCCGAACTAAAGTAATTTAGACCATTCTCTCCTACTGTGTATATAGATGGAGTAAGAGTGACGTAACAGCAGTCTACCAAAGGTGAACATCTTCCACAAAATGCTAAACAAACTAATGGAGGCCGAAGACTAATTGAGGGGAAATGGGATCATAATAACACCTAAATAGATATTTCCTCACACAAGTTTAGTTACATTTGTGTGTCTTATAGCTAAATAAGGATATAGAAATAAAAAGTTTTTGTCATGAAACATATGCTGCTTTCCTAAAACTGAAGATATAAATGTGGCACAATTTTCTCTTTCTGTCTCTTACCTCGGGCACTGACCTTTTTAGGCATCCCTGTTGATGAAAACAAATGGCTATGGACAGCTGTGGGACCTGTGGTATTTATTATTGTTGAGAAGAGAATCTGAATCTAGTTCTAAATCAAGACTGAACCTGCTGTGGCATGACAACCCCACAAAAGTTATTCACTCTGCTTCATAAAACATTGGTAAGAAGCATTCTGTCACTACAGACTTATCTCCTAAATATATTGTTACTTTTATTACCTATTAGTAAAAACATGAAATAGTGCATACATTGAATTGTTTTCTTTTCATGTTAGCAGTATAAAAATGTCTTAAATTAATTAAAACTTCTTTCAGAGACTTTTGCTGCATAAATATATTAAAAGTGTCCTGGCAGTACAAATGTTTGATATAGAAAAAAATGCCTCAATGTGAAATATGTCCTATTTACTAATCTGCTTGCTTGAAGTTAATATGTTTAGGTTAAATTAATTTTTTGAATGGTTGTAAAAATGTTTTCTTAATATTGCTAAAAAAGTAGCTGCTTTAACCACCAAACAAAAGATTTTATAGTTACTATATATATTCAATCCATGCTTCCAAAATGTCTAAATTGTGTCTATAAAGTATGATATTTAGCTTTAAAATTTTGACTTTCAGGTGCATTTCCTGAATATCCCTCAATCTCATAATAGAACACAATGGAACTGGGTAAGGTCTGTTTAACAACATGACTGCTATCAATAAATATAAAAAACAGACATAAAGCATTAAAGTTAGTGATTTAGGGAATTTAAATGTAAAAATAAATTATTTACAAGTGTTGTATTTGTGTAGGTGCCATGCTATCTAAATGTGAATGGTTATTTTTTTGACTGTTACTTGTTTTGGCTACTCAGTTAGTGGTTTTGGACAAGCCCCCTAAATATCACTTCTAACAACAAACAATAACAAGTAACGAACAGTTTGCAACAATAAGTAAAAGGGTAGAATAATAAAAGCCAAGCTCTGATGGTTGTTATGTATTATTAAACGTCATTAACAGTTGCCTTTGATGATGCATTTCTCTGAGAGTATGTTTTTGTAGTCAGAGAATATCAGGACTAATTGCTTTCTTCCAGTGACCAGCATATTTAACAAGGTTTTGGCAATTGGATTGACTAAGTTGACTTTTTTATGTGGTTGGTCAAAGAAAGAGCTGTTTATCTACATTTTGGTATATTTTCTATATTTTTAAAGACAGAGTAAACATATGCATATATAAACAGGGCTTTTTTTGTGCCGGTACACGCCGGTATGGCGTACCGGCAAATGCCGGGCCTACGGGTAGCAGGAGAGGGGCCCTATCTTATCGTCCCCTCTCCTTACCTACCTCCTCCTTGGCCCGGCTGTCACTGCTATCCAACCTCTCCAGTAATGATAAAAACAAAAGTTTCTAGAGGCGCTAAAACATAAACAATATAATATAATCAAAATTAAAGTCACTAATGTGGAGATAACACTCCAGTGCAATAAAAATCTTGCAGCTTTTTTCCAATGGAGCTGTTTCAAACCCCAACTTCAAACACAAGCGACAGAAATGTGGGTATTTCTGAAAAAAGCGCAAAAAAGCATAGTGCAGACTATTCACAAATATGGTGATTGTATAAAGCCCAAAGGAGCCCAAAATAAAGAGATTTTAGTGTTTTAAAAGAATACAAAACACCACGTGATATTGTTTGGATGGACTCTCACCAGATCAATTTAGATAATAGAGCGTTGTACACAGGTGATGATGTTCTTATTTCACTAATGGAACTCCAACAGCGAACACATCTCAGAATATCCAATATAAAGGAGAGAGAAAATCTGCATAGTGTAACACCGTTTTTATTCTAAATAATGTCAGTTAAAAATAGGAAATGCACTCACATGGTACATGTCTTTAAAAATCACTTTGAAAAT
>WMED01018899.1:0-10140 GCA_019650415.1 Pipa parva | reverse complement strand
TCCTGGATGTTTCACTAGTCTGTCCATCACTCATCCCTATGGAATCAAATTAAAAATACATTAGAATCAGTTGCACAGATTTTTTAATGCAAGTCAGATGTGATTTACATTCATTATTTCTCTTCTGAAATCAGGCTTGACTTAAGTTGTTTCAAAATAAAAAAATTGCAGTGAAATTGAATCATACATTCTGAGGATTTTCAGATCAAACACTAACGTTAAAGGCTCTTAATTTACCAGTGTTTACTCGCCCTACATACTCTGCCCAATTCTTAACCCCCCCCTCCTCTGACTGTGTCCTTTCACTTATCCCGATTTCTCCCCCTGTAAAGAATATTTCCTTCCCTTAGGACCACTAACACCCCCAAAAAATAAAATAAAATCCCATGTGGATTGGCATGGCAGTTTTTACCTTTACTGATGAGATTCCATTTTTGACCTCACCCAGTCCCATTAAATTCTACGGTGCTTTAGATAATACATATACAGGAAATGTTACCCCAAAGCCCAATTTTAAAAGCTAAATAACTAAATACCATACTTTGTAGACACAATTTAGAATTTCTGGAAGCACAGATTGAATATACAGTAGCTATAAATGCATTTGAGATATTTTTACCTTATGGCATTACTGTATTTTTAACTAAACTCAGCCTCATCTGTCTCTTGCAGTTCTACTTTCTGATCATTATACATTGACTCCAACTTCAGGGCTTTAGTTTTTATACAATGAAATCTCTTGCCCCAGGCCGGGGGTGGAGGCGCCACGGGATGGGGGGGGGGGGGGGGGGGGGGGGGGGGGGGGGGGGGGGGGGGGGGTACCTATAGGGCCAGAGCCAGATCTGTGTAATGCAAACCAAAGACCTGATGATTTATAATGAGCATTTGCCTAAACTTTACATAGTTGTTGATTTGTTAATGGTTTGTAAGGAACATGAACAAATCAGTGAATTTGCAAGAACTGTACTTGCAAACTTTTCGAACCAACAAGTTGTTGAGGAAAGGGTGAAGCTTATTGGCTTTCTGTAAGTACACACACGTAGAAACACACTGAACAGGGCCAGTTTAGTCAGGCTTCAACTAAGCTTATATATTATTGGATTGTGGAAGGCAGCCATAGTAACTGAAGGAAATCCGCACAAGTAGGGGGAGAACATAGGAGCTCCACTCCATGCAAATGATGTCCAGAGTGAATCAAATCAAGAACACAGCACTGCAAGGCATCATTGGTAACCACTAAGCTACCACACTGCCCAAGTATGTACATTTACATAACTCTAAATAGCACTAATGTACTTTGTTAGAAAAAGTTTAGATCTCTGCCCCACAGATCTTACAATCTAAATAAGTTGAGAACTTACCTATAGGAAAAGACTACTGTAGAACTATCCAATTAAAGGTCAAGAAAAGCTAGTTTTAGAAAGCTATGGGATAGCTGCCTAAAGGTTGATAACATTACGGGTAATTAAAATCCATAAGAATATTTAGAGAATATGTAGAGAACGTTCATCCAGTTTGATCACCATTAGTGGTCAGGAAGGATTTTTTTACCCATGTTAAAACTATCTTGTACCAAAGGTTCAATGGACTTTTTGTCTTCATGGGAACCAATAAGGGTTATTCCATCATTTATCTTTTAATAGATTGTACTTTGTACAGTTTTTTTTAGCCTTATCAACTCTATAATTATGTAACCCCCAATGACCCTCCTATTCCCTGTAAATTAATGCAGGCACAACACTGTAAAAAACATTTAAAAAAAGGAGAAAAGAACGGATTTAATGACAAATCAAATGTGACTGGGAAAATCCTTTGGCATAATATTTAAATGTTGATATCGTCCTTTGTTGTGCAAAATATATATATTTTTTTTAATCGACTTAAGAACTTTCAGATTAATTAAAAAAAAAAAAACTGCAACGGCAAATTAAATATGTTGAATATTGCACCTATTCCTTCTGCCAATAGAGGATTATTATTTTTTTTTTATTTTTTTTTTTTGCTTCTGAAGGAATAAAATAGACTTTCCACCTTCCAGATCGTTTTATTAAATTTACCCTTAAATTTCTTATATCATCCGCATGAGACAAAGTCCTCCTTCAGCATTTAAAATGATGTTAGGAAGATGAATAGAATGACCCAAAGTATTATAAAATAACCAGAAACACTGAAACCATATGCCTCGTATGGTTTTATAGTTACTGCATGTTATCCCGAGCCTTCAAAAAATCTAAAAGGTTTTATTTAGAAATATGTAAGAAAAAAAAGCGTGCTAGTTTACCTTCAAAATATATTTACTTTGTTCTTCATTCTGGAGCATTTCATAAATCTGTCTTGTCTAAATTTTTGTTACAACGATACAGTTCAGGTTTCTTTTCATGCAATAGATACAACTATAATACAACATTATTTATAAAACTATGTAGAGATAACTAACTATCATGCCAATTCAAAGATATTTTTTTTCTGGTGTTACTGAACCTTATACATTATAATTCACTAGTTATTTCTGATTCACAGAGGGATCCAGATCAGGTAAATTAATATTTGATCCATTGAACTGTTGCCTACTAACTCCCAGCTTGGTTTGGCAGCTGCGCCCTGAAGGATTTGGATAGTCCAGTATTGCACTGGCTGCCATCACTGACTATTTTAACTGAAGGAACCAACTGTGTGAATTCATTTAGTCCATAATCTTGTTTTCTACAGACTGAGATTCATCTAGCTTGTTTGTGTTTGTTTAGTCATTGTCTATTCATAGCACTGTAGGTGACTACAGGTGACTGCGGCTGAAACCTTTAATATTTGCTTGTTTAAAAACCTGACGGAAGAAAAACGCATTCTATTTCAGATATTTGGATGATACATTTAGAAACACGCAATCTATCTTTTTTTTTTATTCACAAGCTATAAGCACAGCGTCTGATTAAAAATGGAACTGCTTGCTTTTAATTCATAGACTTGGTTGTGACACTTTAACAATATTTAATTATTGCTAGAACTGTTCTGTAGGTGAAAGAGATGACAGTAGCATAATAAAATGATAATAACAAACTTAAAACTAATAAAGAAACTACTATTATATATTAGGAAACATTTTTTGGTCTTATTGATATATAAATCGTCTAAAATGAATGCTGACCAAAGACTCACTGAAAAACCAGCAAAGAATATGATAAATAAAAACAATAGCAAACTTTTCCCATTATCCTCAGCAGTGCAGCAACGTGACATAAAACTTGACCAACATGTGGTCTTCTCCTTTATTTGATGTCTTCTCAACCGACTCATGAAGTAGTCCCATGTTATCTACAGAGCGCACACTCCTCTTTCACCCAAGACTTAGTCAAGTGCATCTGTCCTTGGCTGCAACATAGTCCATGGAAGGCCATCATCTTCTTCTTTTATCTGCTGTACACCATGGGAATTGATCCTTTGTAGCCCCACTTGTCATTAATTTCACCCCCAAAACAATTTTTTTTAAAACAAGTCAATGAGCAGTTCCATGTCAGGTCAGATCTGCAATTACCGCTTAGCTGCAGTGGCAAACAGATGGCAGATGGAGGAGCAAGAGCTTCGCCAATAATGTAGATCTATTCAAGACTACTTCATGGGTAAATGGAAAAGCTGTCATTAAAGGAAATGGTCATATTAATGCAGGTCTTTATGATTTCTATATGAAATCATACTGTGCATTGGTCATATAAGGACAAAATATATATAACAAATAAATTGCTGAGCTGCTTGGTTAGCAGCCTGGAGTGAGAGTATACAGTGCTACCATGGAAATTTCACTCCATGTAAAAATGTTAAGCAAAGCCATGATCAGTTATAGTACTATCTCTTTAACACTGTGTATGACCTTCCCATATTCTTAGTCTCATCCCATGCCTTCCACAGCAGCCAATCCACAGTGTTTCCAGTTATCATTCATTTCTTTAGGAGAAAGGCATTTTAATTGGAATCTTAACCTCCTTTCCATGAAGATCTACCATTCCAGCGCTGTTTCCTCGGCGCTATGGAACAGACAATAGCTTACCAGCTTGCAGCTTCTGAATAACACAATCTAAAAACAAATTATTCAGATGAGTTTAGCATTATTTAGCATCAAATTCTTCCAAATACCCATTTTGTTTTCTTTGTAAAACATAATTATCATAAGTAATCTACGCGTTTGGTTTATTGTCAGCTTTCAAAACCAGAATAATAATCCAATCAATTTCAACATTAAAGGACTGCGAGAAGAACACGTGAAACAGATTTTCACATCATCAGGAGGGAAATGGATATATAAAAGGCTGGTTGTGACTGCGCACACAATAAGCATTACGTTTATGTTAACTGACAAGTTAAATTGCACTCCTGAGCCTAATAGCCATCTTCAGGACTACTTTATCACATTATTCTCCCTCATGATGCCGGAGCCTTCAGGCTTTAACTGCCAAAACCGACCATCATCGCAATGACTAAGTGACCAATAACAATTAGCACCCCATTTTTCTTTAAGCAATGATCTGAAAGGAATAATTATGTTTGTATCTGATGCTTTCAGTACAAACATTACTCAGCAGAGAAGGTCTGTTCCTCAATGTTACTTTGAAATTAAAAAGAAAAGGAGTTTTCCTCTGAATTCCTAGTTATTTTGGTAAGATGAAAATGTGTTGTTTGGATGTTCAGTAAACAAATCTCAGTAGTAAAGACTTCTTTCCCACTACTAAGGTTTGTATCAGTCAACTGGATAGTACATTGTTCTCTAGGTAAATGGCACTCACACAGTAACACTATGAATTCTCGCAATGCCTTAATGTGTTAGGCAAGAAGAGCCCCTTCCTGGACTGTAGAATGAATCAGTACCTCCATGGCAGGATACAAATAGAAATTCCTGTAGTGTGAGAATATAGAATCTGGGGTCTCATGAGTCTGGTGTGTTTAGAACTGAACCAAGAATAGTTCATTTATGTCTATAGCATACTGTACCTAAAAGCTAAAGGCTTTTTGACGCATCTATGTGTGTCACCTAATGACTCCTCACTCTGTGCAATAGATTACATTTCCACTGGAAACAGCTACTGGCCTACTAATAAGAAGAGTGAGCCAGGAAAAGGAAAGGCAATGAGAGTTTGGTGCAATATTTTTTGCATTCCCTAAGAAATGTAGCCAATTCGATTCCACCCAAGGAGGGATAGTGGCCACTGTCTGAGTAATAGCCACTATTAGTTGGACTTCAGAAGAGACTGCAAAGCATGAGTATTTATTTGTATTGCTTCTCTACTTGTAATTGATTTTGAAATAAAGCACTTAAGGGAAAAATCTATTTTTGATGATCAGAATGATGGAGAATGCAGTACTGATATAGATAAGCATGATAACGGGGTGTGTTCATGTCTCCAGATAGTAACTACATTGTCATGTTCCTCCAATCAATGGAAGTCTTGTTGGAATGAGTTGGAAAACATTGATTGACTTTAACAGGTTCTACGGTTTCCATTAGCTTGAAATCTTTTGTTGCAGATATCAAATTAGCAGAAGAAAACAGTAAACAACTCCCTGAGTTAAAAACCCAAGTCTATAGCCTTATAAGGAAGTCAATGAATTAGTGAACAAGGACAATTATAACTTTAGTGTAGTTAATTTCTATTATTGTTGTACCTGGGTGTTCTTTAAGATCCCCAAAGCCCCCTTATGCTACAGATAATTCACTATATGAGTAAGGGTAAACTGACAATGACAGCGGCCTGAGTAAGGGTTCAGATTCAGAAAGGGTAAAGAGGAGCACAGCGTCAGGTAGGTATTTTCATTTACGGTAAACACCGCAGGCTTGCAAAATTTCTGTGAATGGGAAAAGGTTATTACTATGCTAAGGTTATCTAAGCAAATTTAGCCTTGTAGAACAGGTGATTGATATGTGGACTGTTAGCTGATGAACATTAATGGAAGATTTTTCATAGCACTTTACTTAATTTGAAATGTGTAAGTTTTTAATAAATAATAGACCTAAATTTTTTTATTGCAAGTTCTAATCATTTTTCTATAGATTGATTGTTTAAATCCATGTAAATATTCTTTATTGGGGACATTTATTTCATTAATAAAGAAAGAAAATGTTTAGAAACACCTTGAAAAACTGCAGCCAGAATTTAAAATAACTATGTTTCGCTTCTCCCAAATACATAATCAAGTAGCCCACTTACCTGCCTGATAAATCAGTATATTCATTATTAATACATCCAGGCTAGCTCTGTATGTCTGTAATGTCCCACCGAAGTTTACACAACTCTGCAGACTCGCAGAAGCCATTTTCAATGAACGAAAATCCAGACCTGTGATGTCACTGCTAAAGTTCTAGCAACATTGTAGGGGGTTATTCACTAAAGTCTGAATTGTTGCGTATAGGTGCAAATTCGCCAGATAAAGACAGTTGCAATAGGTTGCTACTGTCGCAGTCACATCTTTATAAGGAGATAATTATCACAGTCACGACTTTATTATGGGAAAACTGTCGCAATCTTAACATTAAAAAACTGTTGTGACTTTACAATTGGGAAATTGTAGAGGATTTGCTATGGGAATCCACTGTTTGCAAATTCAACAGTCGAGTTCGCACCTTAATGAATAACCCCCTTATAAAACTTAATCCAATGGCATCTTTCCATGATTGGATATTGCACTACCAATAAGATTCAAGTGCTTTACATCGTCATAGATCACATGTCCTTTGTGCACCATCAGATGGAATTAATGTTCACTCATTTATAAATAGTGATGTTGTGCGATTTGTAATATATACATAACATTTGTCTGTATCATTTATTCCTAATTATCATTTTAGTTCTCCTATAAACCAGCATTGTGAAGCCAATTTGTTTTGTGAAAACATTCCCTAAAGCAAATCAATGACAAGGATTGTAATTTTATGATATCTGGAGAAACTTTTTGGCTTCTTTTCCTTTCATTTATAATTTTTTCTTTTTAACAATAGAAACAGAAAAAAAAACAATGAACTTCCAAACAAGTGTACTAAGCAGTAACACATTCTTAATTAGCATTAAATCTCAAAGGCAGAAATTTTATAAATAAAGAAATAATTAGATTTAATGAAAAAACAGTGTGTCATCTTGTTATTCGAGAGACGCTTATATGCACTAAGCTAATTATTGCTGAATTATTTAGAAAAATAGTAAATAGAGAAGAAACCGGAATGTTTTCATTCAGTGAGTGGTGATTTGTGTGGATGAAAATAAATAAAGAATCAGATCTTTATAACATTTCAATCACCTTTGTTTGGCAGATTTGAGTTCGATTTAAAGGAAGGCTAAACGCTCTCAATGAATATGTAGAATATACATGTTTATGGTTTGTCATCCATGTTTTTGGAAGAGAAATAGTATCAATATTTATGGAAAAGTTTTCATAAGACAATTATACTAAAGATGTGAGCAAAGCGACAACGGGGTTGGACTAACTGGTACTGGATAAACAGAATTTATTCCTTCACCGATAATGAGAGAAATAGAAATTTAAACATTGCAAAAAGCTTACAATCAACATGTACACTATGGGGGGTTATTGACTAAAGTGAGAATTCGACTGTCAAATTCTTAGTGGATTCCCGTAGCTAATCCGCGACTGTGACAATTTTCCCATTATAAAGACATGACTGCGACAGTAGCAAGTCTATTTCAACTATGGTTAGTTGGCGAATTCCCACCTTTACCCAACAATTCGGGGGGGTTATTCACTAAGGTGCGAATTCCCATAGAAAATCCACGACAATTTCCCCATTGTAAAATAGCGACAATTTTTTAATGTTAAGATTGCGACAAATTTCCCATAATGAAGTTGCGACTGTGACAATATTCTCATTATAAAGACGCAACTGTGACAGTAGCAGCCTATTACGACTGTCTTTATCTGGCGAATTCTCACCTATACGCATCAATTCGGACTTTAGTGAATAACTCCCTCGGACTTTAGCCAATAACCCAATATATACCTATGTCCTGAACTCTTATCATAAGTTTAATTTTATGGGTGTTAATTATTAGGAAATGCCAAAATTCACTTTTATTTATCTATAGATTTCATTAAAATCTGTTGTTAAGGCAGAAACACTACCTTAACACTTTGCGCCACTTTCTCTAGACCGACCAAACAAAATATGGGACTGGTAAGATATTTTTTTTTTGGGGGGTGGTTATAGAAGAACAATATAGAATGGAAGAATACATTGATAAATTGATTGCTTTAATATGATTATAAACTTTTTATTGTATTTATTTTTCTATGGGATTAAAGGGACAGTAAAGTCTGCAATAAAAGAGCTTTCTATTTATTGGCCACCAGGTATTAAGTACAACATGTGTTAAAATAGTTTAAGCTAACTGATTTTGCAGAATACTCATAGTAACAGAAGAAGATAAAGGGGGGAATTCACCATTCAGCGAAGCAAGCTCCGAATCCTTCGGCTCACTTCGCAAATGGTGTCATGCAATCGCTGATGTCCTGCACGTGGACATCAGCGAGCGCATTAAAGGGATCCCAGTCTCGGCGAGTCAACTCTTTTGGTCTCGCCGAGACTGGAATCCCTTTAAAGTGCTCGCTGATGTCCGCATGCAGGACATCAGCGAGCGCATAACAGCATTTGTGAAGTGAGCCGAAGGGTTCGGTGGTGCTTTATAAATAAAAATATGCATACATACACAACATGTTTCTGAATATACGGATCCTTTATCATTGAATATTGTTCATTGAAATACTTCATTTACACAGGACATAACGGTCCATCTCTATAATCTGTGTTTCCAAAGATCACCTATAACAATCTCACCGTAAGTAAACAACGAAATAAAACACAAAGCACAAAATTAGAAAATAGTTTACAGACTACGAGCTGGATTGTTAAAGGGACACGATGTATCTCTCAATGCATTGATATAATAATTATCTTTAATTATCTTATTTTTTTTCCCAACACATAATCATCTGTGTGTCGCAACTCGGGACTGGTTTGAATGTCTTCTGCAGAGAGTGTCGGACAAAAGGTCACTCAGAGAGGCCAGACAACATATTTATTTAATTGAGAAGGCTAGCAATAAAGCTTTTCGCTTAAATACTGTACTTCACACTTGAACTATGTAAGAAAAAAATGTAATCTAGAATTTAAATTGATATCTGGAAGCCCAAAAGGTCATGAATCTTTAAAGGGAATTTTTAATTTCACAAAGCTTTTAAGGAGATACTAATTTAGAAATTCTAATGTATCATATATGGATGAGTTTCTGCAAGAAGTACAGAATGTATAAACACAATCTTCTCACTGGAAATGCATGTGTACAGATAGCAGGAGAGAAAAAATCGTCAAAACCGGTGCAGAGAGGTGGACTTAAAACCTCCCGATTTGTCCTTAAATTGAACTTCTGTTTAAGAAGAGCACAAAAAAAATAAATGTATGAAGACGTTTGCACCCCATGTTTTGCATTTAGAGTCTCATTGACTAATGAATAGTCACGTAGAGCTGTGAATTCCCTTCTATTCGCCACTTTCCTGTGTTTTCTTATTGAGAAAACTCTGCAAAGTGGCGAATACATGACCAATTTGGGTGACTACGTCAATCGCGATCTTATGGAGCTCTCCACATCATTATACGTGCGCATGCACAGGTACTTTTACTATTGGGGAGGGGTGTGATGTTGCAAATGCGACTAGGTGAACTGCTCCAAATTCACCTGTTTGACTTAACCACTTCAGACTGGGGAATTGGGGGGTTGATGACAGGGCTCCAGTGTTGCATAAGGTGACCATTCATTAAAAAGTGACAGTGGCGACTGTGACTAAGTGACAACATGACCTAGGGACAAGGTGACATAGAAATAGAATATACACAGAATACAGTTAGTGGGATATGGTGAGACTGATATCACTGCCCTTCACTTGTCCAATTCCCCTCACTCCTCATGACTTCTCATTCTACTTCTATCCACCTGACGACACCACACTACACATAAGACGGCATTTGCCACTGTCAGACTGTTCAACAAAGTATATTAGCTTAGACAGGCAAATAGTCAGACAGACAGACAGAGATATATAGATACAGTAGATAGATAGATAGATAGATAGATAGATAGATAGATAGATAGA
>WMED01018898.1:0-12573 GCA_019650415.1 Pipa parva | reverse complement strand
TTAAATACATCTATATTCAAAAGAAAGTTTATTTCTTTAGTAGAACATAATTCAGTATTCAAGTTTTGAGGAGACAGGTGCTCTTTAAGAATATTAATTGAACTACTTTGGATGACCTTACATTTTTTTTTATGCACAACTACACCTGGTATCATGGTAAAACACAGGAAAACCTATGTTCTGGTTTATGCTGCCCTTTTCCAATGACTGACTGACAATTAACTGGAGCTTTTTTTTCCTCCCCCTAGACTTTGATAAAAGAGGAAAGAAGGAAGCTTCTTCAGAACTCGATCAATTTCTATGTCATGTTGCAAAAACCGGGGAGACAGTGTAAGTCAAAGTACTTAGATTACATTTTAATATAACTGTCACTTTCCATTTCTAATTTTACAGTATTAGGGTGGAGGGCAGCTGCTACTGGGTTGCAATAAAGAACCAGTAATGCCAAAATTAAAAATGTAAAAATTGCAGCAGCTGAAAGAATGATTGACATGGTTGCCAGTCAGTCCAAACCTTTTCCCGTTCAAATTGGCTGGTAACAGTGTCATTCCAATTGGAGAAGGCACAATAACTGCTTAATTACTTTATTATTCTGGCCAGCTGGTGCCTGGCCTCTCAAAATATTTGTAGGTTGTCCAGTATATTAACTTATCTAATGTGTGCTTCATTGGCAGGTATGCCATCAAGGAACAAAATTGTGCCAAATAGATATGCATATAATCCGAACGGTCACTAATTACATGTGTTTGTAATGCCATGTAAGTGAGAATTCTATGCTGTGGAAAATATGCTCTGGTGCTAAAGGATTTCTCTAATTATTCTGTGGTCTGAAAGTTTGAAGTTACAGTGATATACCTCCAATATAGGAGCTTATTCATCAGTGAGAATTCAACTACCAATGTGAATCCTATGCTCCAATTATCTACTCTTTATTCACTAAATAGAGGATTCCCATAGTGAGGACATGTACACGTCAGTAGCCAACTCTTGCATAGTGTGCCAAAGTCAGTCAGACAGTAGGAGCCCTGTCATAATCCCTTTAATTAGTCACTTTTGATCTGGGGAAGTAAAACTGGCAGATGTGACACAATACGCCATGCCAAATTTGCTACTGCGACACACTTTGTTGCTTGAATTGCCAAATTACCAGTGCATGCACAGGTGATGTGATGTGTAGTGCTTTGTAAGTTCGCAATTGTCGTAAGCAGTCACATTAGTCTCTCTAGTTTGCCACATCGCAGAGTTTGACGAATGCCTGAATATGGGGAAGTGGCAAATAAATGCAAATGAATGAATAAGCCCCTTAATCCTAGTGAAGTGTACCAAGCTGATCTAAATATGGGTTATTTAAGGTTCGGATTCCATGTCTGATTGGCCCACCAGGATACACTGGAAATTCCCGGTGATGCCAGGTCTCCATGGAACCTCCTGGAGTTTCAAACTGCAATATCACTGCAGATTATAAGGTGGTGTAAAGCAGATAGGGAACTGGAGGCTAAAAGATTTGGGATACAAAACGACATAAGGACATGAAGGGGGAATGCAGAGACGAGGATAAATCTTTTGCTGTTAGGCCTCAGCACTCCAGTCCAACACTGCTTGGATTATTTTTTTAGGTGTAGAACTGTGGGTGAATTCCAATAATCCAGAACCCAGTACTCCACAATCCCCTATGCAAAGAATAGCCATTTGCAGTTTTCTGGGTGGCAGAATTTTACTATAGATTGGTCAATGACACTTGGGGTATTCAAGTATTGTGGTGGCAATTAAATACTTAGAATACTAGCTATACCCTGTTACCTCTCTACGTTGTCTTGGGGTGACTTTTGACTCTGCTCTTTCATTCTCTAATCACATCTCTTCCACTGCTAAAACCTGTTGATTTTTTCTTTGCAACAATGCCAAGGTCTACCCCTTGCTCTCTTGCTTCACTGCTAACATACTCCTGCATGCTCTTGTCCTATCCCACCTGGACTACTGCAATGTTCTTCTATCTGGCCTTCCAGCTTCCCGCCTTTCCCTCTGCACTTTTAAAACCAAACAGAAATCTTACCTTTTTGGAGCACTAGCACTGATATTTATCACTGATTTTTATGTATATATTTTATTTAATACTTGCCCATTTATGCTTAATATTTGTAATTATTTATGGACTTGTGTTTCAACACAATGTCACAGCTCATATTACCCATCTATCTGTTTATGTAAGTCTTCTTCCCATTTAGACTGTAAGCTCCTATGGGGCAGGGACCTCCAACTACTTGTGTCAACCTCAACATAGCACTTAGTGATGTATCCTTGTGATCTTATACTGTATTGTTTAATGCAATTTCCCATGTCTGTATTTTATATTTTATTCTGAACTGTACAGCACTGCATATATTTGTGGCCCTTTATAAATAAAATTATACATACATACAATACTGTAGACTCTAACTGTTTTTCATTTTTTATCGTTGGGATCATTCTTACAAGGTCTTGTCTTTGTCTTGTAAGTGGCTTCTCCCCCCACAAAGTAAAGTTGAGAGCATTGTGGCACAGTTCACTGGTTTCTTGTAGTGAAGATTAGATGCTCAGTGTTGCATAGCATTCACAGCATATATGTGCATTTTACTAACTGGGTCAGAGTGAGCAGGGTGGACATGGTAAGGTATTAAATGCCTTTACTATTTGTTTGGCTAGAGAACGCTAATATGACTGTTTCCTAGGAGATTTGCTGAACTGCTGTTTTTATATATGCTTTTCCTAAATTTGGATTAACCTAAAAATTGTATCTTTATCAGTGGAGTTTTTATGTTAAGATGTACTGTTTTATCTCTTTCATTGCCATACAAATGAGAATTACAGGATTGATTTGTTTGTCAGCTATGGTTAAAAGTGGAATTCATGGATTACATAAACCACCATTAAGAATATCTTGTTACTGGAAAGAGGAAGAGTTGTTTTTTTTTAACATCCTTTTAAATTTGTTTTTCCCTTGAGGAAATAAACTTACTTCCTGTTAAGACACGTGCTTACACTGATCCAAAGCAAGAGATTATTTATTTTGTCAGTTTCCTCATAAACACCTTGGACCCACACTGACTTCTCTAAAAACAGAGTTGTAAGTAGAAAAGAAATACTCGCATAAAGGAACTGAAGATTAACTTGTAGGTACAGTGCTATATTATACTGTATTTCTGCTGAAGGCAAACTCTTGGTTATTATTTATTCATTCTTATATAACACTACTATTTTACGCAGCGCTTTACAGAGATTCATCATTCACTTCAGTCCCAGCCCCATGGACCTTACAATCTAGTTTCCCTATTCAGTCACACACACATAGACAGACACAGCTGTATGTTTTTGGATTGTGGGAGGAAACCAGAGTGCCCAGAGGAAACCCACGCAAGTGCGGGAAGAACATACAAACTCCATGCAGATGAAGTCCAGGGTGGAATTGAACCCAGGACCTCAGCACTGCAAGGCATGCATGCCCAGGCTTGCTGGGGAGCTCTCCTTCCCTGACGGAGGCACGATGACTTTACCCATCAGCGCCAGCACTTAGGTTGTCTGCACTGGTGAGTGACCTCACCTTTTCGCCACCACTGATATAGATTGTTTAATATCTTTAAAGGTATTATGGTAGTTCTGTTCTTTATCACTTTGCTTTATTCCCCTTTTCAGAAAGATGAACAGCAGATCAATGTCAGGTTTAATCTGTCTTTAAACAATTATCATTAAAATGTTTTTCAATATGGATTTCCTGATGCTGCATTCTTTTTCCTGTACTTTTATAGGTGGATTTTATATCTTGCTGGCTTTTTGGACATTAAGAGTTGTAGCCCATCATTTAAATAGATACAGGTTGCACATATCCCTGTTATGAAGCAGTAAAATAAACGGCTAACTTAAATATATAATATCAGTGTTCGTTTTGACTTAATCATGTTTACCAAATTGTTTTTTGTGGCAGCGTCCAGTGGGCACAATTTAAAGACTACTTTATGTTTAAGTTGGAAAAAGTAATGGATGACTTCAGATCTTCCGCTCCTGAGCAAAGAGGACCCCAAAATCCAAATGTGGAATATATACCATTTGATGAAATGAAGGAAAGAATACTGAAAATTGTCACTGGTTTTAATGGGTATGTTATCAATCTGTAAAATTTCAGTTTTAGGGGAGAATAAACAATTGCCATCTAAAATATTAAGGAACATTGCACTAAAGAGAAAAAAAATCCACTTTGGTTTCTTAGCCGGCCTAATACAGGAAGACTATAAGCTTCCTTACAAGAGCAATACCCTTTGTATTATGATGCTGCACAGCTATGCATTAAATACTACATCTATAACCATTACAATGTAAATACCAAAAAGTGTGGCGACTGTTGTGAGTGCATGTGTACAGCTGGCCAACTGTTGTTCCTAGTAGCCTATTGAGTTTAAGATGTGCTTGGACTGAACATAAGGCAAAAGGTGTACGTATTTTAGTTGATGTAGATGCTGTCCTGCAAGACTGAGATTTGAGTGGAAGGAATGGTTTTAAATTAGCATTAAACGTTTGTGTTCCCAGTTAAATAATGGTATGGTGAGCATTTTATAGTGAATTGTTTTACTTCCCTGTTTTTAGGGGACATAAAGGATTTTCATAAATTTTTTGGTTTTGCTATTATGGGCACTTCAGTAATATACTTTTTTTTTTTGTGTACATTTTTTAAATAAAGTTTTCTTTCCTTGTTTTTTTATTTATTTATTTTTTTGTTCCCCATTCTGGCCGGAGACAGAAAATGTTCCTTCTGTATCCTTTTCCCAAGGGTGTCCCACTTGGTTAAATCTCGTTAAATGCATCTAATTTTGCACCATCAACAAGAAACTTGTCAATGTAGATTCCATTTTAATGTTACTGGTCTTTAAAAGATATCAATAAGAGAATAAAAAATGTCCCAAAATGCATTTCTAGTTACTGTATGTTCAGTCTGTGTGAAGAGAGCTGCAATGTAAACCACCTTCCTTGCTGAGAAGGATTAATTTAGCTAGTTGCATCCTAAATGTCAGCCAGCCTGTGACTTTTAACTATCCTTTATACTTATTAAAGTACACTTCACTATGAATCATTTTCGGTTCTATTCATATTCCAGGTTGAGTTTATAGAGACCTGTGAATAAGAGGATGTATTACAGTATGTGTCTGGATTAG
The DNA here is from genome assembly GCA_019650415.1 of Pipa parva. Taxonomy (NCBI): domain Eukaryota; kingdom Metazoa; phylum Chordata; class Amphibia; order Anura; family Pipidae; genus Pipa; species Pipa parva. The sequence continues at coordinate 7,393 of WMED01018898.1, read as the reverse complement.
AAGAAATCCACAAATTGCATTTTTTTTTTAGTGACATCTAGAGGATGATAATAAAATTGCATTGTTTTCCAGCCCAAACACACATTCATAGTTCCGTGATTCTCAACCTGGGGGTCAAATGACAATTTGCCAGGGGTTGCCTAAGACCATTGCAAATTGTCACAGAAACCACAACAATATTCCCATTGTAAAGTCGCAACTGCAACAATTTTCTTATTGTAAAGTTGTGACCGCGTCAATATTTCCTTAGTAAAGACGTGACTGCGACAATTTCTTATTATACCGCTGCGACAATTTCTTATTATACCGCTGCGACAATTTCTTATTATACCGCTGCGACAATTTCTTATTATTATACCGCTGCGACAATTTCTTATTATTATACCGCTGCGTCAATTTCTTATTATTATACCGCTGCGTCAATTTCTTATTATTATACCGCTGCGACAATTTTAAAGTTGCCACCGCGACAATATTTCCATAGTAAAGTCATGACTGTACTAAAGGGTCACAGCAATAAAAAGGATGAGAATCACTGTTTTTAGTTCATTGTTCAACATTTTAGTTTAGCGAGCCGTTTCTTTTATTTTACACATTGTCCTGGATTGTTTTGTTTTTTTCTTTCAGTTTTATTGAATTAATCCTAGTATGTTTTTCTTCCTGCAGAACACCGTTTACTATTCAGCGGCTCTGCGAGTTGCTTACAGACCCACGGAGAAATTACACTGGCACAGACAAATTTCTACGAGGCGTAGAGAAGGTAATTTTCATTTCTGTGGCATATTGTGCTTTTCACAAATTAACAATGGATCTCTTTATTCAAGTTTAAACTGCTAGAACTGTTTACAGCCATGCCTCGTTGCCGTTTGGTGAAAAGGACAGAAACAAAAAAGAAAATGCCCCAAATGCCTTTTTGCTTACAAAAATGATTGGTATGTGCTTACACAGTTTTTAAATGGTGTCTAGAAAGCATGATAATTAAAGGACCAGTAACGCCAAAAAAATTTCCGTTTGGATTAGCAGGATAGTTATTCAAATGTTATCTTTGAAGTTAAATTCATGAATGTTATTGCTTTCTGTCTGTTCTTACCTTTATGGATAGCAGCCATGTTGTTAAACAAACCTTACCCAGTCATTGTTTTCTATGGTGCTTTAAATAATAGATCTTTGAAAACTGTCTGCTAGCCCAATTTTTAAAGCTTAATATCCTATCTGTGTATGTAAGTCTTCCTCCCTCTTAGATTGTAAGCTCCTTGGGGCAGGGACCTCCAACCTCTTGTGTCAATCACTACCTAGCACTTAATTTGATGTACCCTTGTTATATTTTACTTGTTTTGTTTAATGCACTTTTCCCTTGTTTGTATTGTACTTGTATCGCTGAATTGTACAGCGCTGTGTAAACTTGTGGCACTTTATAAATAAAATTATACACACATACATATCATACTTTTATAGACACAATTTACTTTTTAGTAAATATAAGTGCATGTGAGACATTTTTACTTTGTTACTGTTCTTTTAATTTCACAGTTGCAGTGTGTGGGTAAAAACAGACAGCATTAATCTAACTTCAAAGATAACAGTGGCTTATTTGAATAACTGCCGTTTCAAGCCAAATGGGAATCTCTCTTATTTTAATTCTTTCTGATCCTTTGAGTTCCTTAAAAGCCAAGGACAAAACAAGCCTTCCTCTGATAAGAATGTGTTTGCCTGCTGTTAAAACAATGACCAAACCTTGGAAAACGGCTCCTTGTGTGCTGTTTTGAAATATTTTATAGTTTCCTTCTGTTGTAAATGATGAGACAAATCTTAGTATCTTTCATACTTCAGACTGACTGCATTTGTTTTTCTTTTTTGCAGAATGTCATGGTTGTAAGCTGTGTATATCCCTGTTCTGAGTAAGTATGCAATGGAATTTTGACTTTGAATTGTAGAGAGTGTTACTATTCATTATTTTTTGCAGTGAAACTGCTAGAACCAGTGAGTCTAGAGAAGGGGTCAGCAACCTTTTGGTCTGAAAGAGCCATATATACCTGCTGCTCTCTCTGCCCTTTGGAATCCGGAGCCGCTGACGTCACATAGGTCAGTGGTTCCGGATTGCCTAGCAACCCAGAAGTGCTGAGAGAGCATTCTCTCTACAGCGCTTCCCGGCAGACTGTAACGAACGGTGCTTGCACCGCTCATTACATTCAAAGAGCCAGTTGTGACCATCAGAAGAGCTGCATCTGGCTCAAGAGCCATAGGTTACCAACCCTCTAGTCTAGAGGCTAGGTCAAGCAGGTCTTTCTCAGAAGCCCTTTTATTTAGGGTCAAGGTTATGAAACACTGATAATGGTAATGTAACATCTTTGCTGCAGTCCCTTTGTTGCAATAATTAATGTTTACAGAGTTGCCTGTTACCACTTTAAGGGGCTCTGACCAAATGGTATTGATTATAACTGTAATCATTGTGATACAAAAAGTGAAATCTGTAACAGTCTGTTTCTTTAGTATGCCCCTTAAAGCTTTTGTCTTAGAGAAATATATTTACTGCATGGCTAGCATGGTTTATCATAATAGTTATCCTATCTTTTACTATCCATCTAAATATAACAAATTTGCCTCCTAGAAAAAACAGTTCTACAAGTGTGAACCGAATGAATGGTGTTATGTTTCCAAGTAACTCCCAGAGCTACACTGATAGGTATGTGAATGTATGCCACACCCTGATTATGGGATATTTGAGTCAGACGTCTACTTTGGCTCTGTAATATTTAGCATCATTAGAAAAGGGCACTGCTCTGGGGCAGACTCTTTAAGGGTGGGTTCACACAAGCTTATGATGTGCAGCGCATCATACACGCGTGTAAAGAAAAAAAAATATGCCAAGAGTATTTTTCAATTTTACTTACCAGCGACAGTGTGAACGCTCCCTCGGCGTTCACATCACTTCCTGTGTGTCTTATTTTGGGTGCTGCGTATATATGCCGGACAAAATGCGACACACAGCATTATGGACCCAGCGCATGCGTCCCATACATACGCTCGTGTGTCCGGAACTAGGTAAGTATCGTCGGCTTTCATTAAGCCATATTTTTTTTTTTTTATGCGCTGCGCATCATACGCTCGTGTGAACCCAGCCTAAAGCCTAGCTGAACTTTTTTTAATTTGGATCATTGTTGTCTATAGTGCAAAACACAATGGCCTGTGTGGATTATCCCATAGGTTACAATGGACAATATTTTTCTTGCTCGGCTGAAAAACGGCTAGTGTGACCCTGGCCTAAAAGGTGCCAGAATCTTTGAACATCTAATTGCAATTCCCTGCATTAGTGATCAATTCCATTCAACATTAGTTAATTGTAGTTTATTAATAGTGCATCAAACAGTTTTTGTTTGTTTGTTTGTTTGTTTGCACTAAAAATCTAACAAAGTGCTCCTTTTGTCTTTAGGACAAATGTCAATGGTCCAGGAACGCCACGACCAATAAACCGACCGAAGGTCTCCTTATCGAGCCCAATGGCGACAAATGGTTTACCTGACAATACAGAAAACAAAGAATCAGATTTACAACAGAAAGATAAAAATCACAGGTTATTATGTTATTATTCAGAGCTCCAACCCCCCCTCCCCCCCACCTTTTTTTTTTTTCTTCTAAAAGGTTCTTGGAAATATATAGTTAGTTTGTAGCACATCTTTGATAAATGAAGCAATTTGTTTTTACCAGAGACACAACCAGCTTGCACAGTATGTAGTTAGTAGGTTTTTCATTGTGAAATTCTAATGTTATCGAGGGATTTAGAACTATTTTGGCCTTTAGGATTTTATAATGTCACAGTTTCAATGGCCCCCAAACTTCAAATGCATGTTATGTCTTACATATGTATGTCAGGTGACATATGTGTGACTTCTGATATTTATGTACAGTCTTTCACATAGGTTAACATTGCTGTGTTTAATAGAATACAAGGAAGTTTGTGTATATCTCAGTTGATTTTATTATATATACATTTTTTTTTTGCAGTTAAGCTTTTCCAGTTATTGTGTACAGTAAATGTAATTTTATTCTACCAGGGCACACATGAGAAAATAGTTAATGTTGTCAATAGAAAATCCACAATTCCTTAAAGATTGCCACTAAATTCTGTACGCCATTTCACTGGGAATTTGTTTTCACACATACCGTGGAATGACAGAAATACTTGCAGTAGTAATGATTATCATGAGAACAAAAGCAAAGAGAAGATATAATAGAAATTTTAGTTATATCTTTTCTAGAAGTCCTTAATAACCAAGCACAGTGGGAGCATTAAAAGGTAGTGTGGTGACCTTTTTATTAGGCTTCGAGTGAAGTGTTGAGATTCTAATGAATCCTTTAATTTTTTTTTCTTAATATGGTCAGTGATTCCTTGACCTCTGATGATGGATCACCCACAAGTACTGTGAAAAATAAACATTCAGCTGAAGATTCAACAGAGACTGAGGAGCACGAGGTTAAGAGGCTTAAATTCGATACAGAAGAGGAAGAAGAAGCAGCAACTGCTAATCCAGCAATTCCCAGTGAAGTTACCACTGAAATGGCCGAGGAAGCAGAATCGACATCCTTAAGTGTGGATAAATCAAAAGAGAACAGCCCTAGAGAACATTCGGCAGAAGGTATTTCCAAGGCTTACATTCTCTGCCTTACAGATTTAAAACCCAAATGCAAGAAGGCACCTACCGGGATCCTTCATTGCATCTGTATTCTGTTAATGACTTCTCAAACTTGCCTAGCAACCAGTCAGAAGTTAGATTTTAAGTGCAGTTTTATATAGCATAGCCAAAGGTGTAGTATGGGTTACACCTGACTTATTTGATTGCTAATTGTGCTGTTGGAGGGAGAATGGAGGGCGGAAGCAATACTTGAATCTATTTTAGGTAGTAAGGACTGCATCCTGCTAGACACTTACTACAGTAGATTCTTTTTCTACTGCTTCCACATACATTCCTTGCACAACACAGTTTAAGTCACTGGTGACTGTGCTTTGTATAAGCGTCACATTATTATAGAATTCTAGGATGTTAGTTGACGTTTTCATTCATTAAGCATCGTCGCCATGAATTTTCTCATGTTTCTAGAATCCAAATAATTCATTGGCAACTTTTGGTTACACCTGTTTTTTTTTTTTCTTATAATTTCAGAGTCTATGACTTCAAGTGAATTGACTGAGCAGTGCAGCGAAAAAGAAAATGCTGAAAACATATGTGTGAGCGAAGAATGCTCAGAAGACAGCCATCAGATGGAAGAATCTGAAGAGCTGGAACCACCTAGTGAATTGCACTGTGAAGAGCAGAATCCATCCCCAGTCCCAAATGTAGTCGATGCAGATTCCAGTGGGGCTGAACATCTGCAATCTTTTGGCAGCAAATCCCCAAAAATCCAGGCAGAGTCTCCTATGGAAAACAGTGAAGAAGCAACAGACGCTCCAGAGGAACCTATGGAACAGGATTAAAAACTTACCGCTTAACAGAAGCAGTATTTTCCAGACAGTACTGCTTTTACACTGTATAAAGAAAGTTTATGTAAAATGGACCTTTTAGTTTTACAAAAGGCAAAAGCTGTAAACCACAGACTTCTCTGGAATAATAAACGGAGCTTTATTTTCCCCTTTTCAGAACTGTGAATCTGCTTTTTCAGGTTCTTCATATTGCCGAATTGTTGGTTTTCTAAAACCATTGGTTACTGTATAGTTTTTTTTGTTATTTTAAGAAGTTTTAAACTGGAAATCTGTTCAGTTCAGCAACATTAGGAGGTAGCAGCATTGGTTGTAATGTACAACAGTCTCTCTCTCTCTTTTTGCCCATTGAATTATCTACAGTTTTATTTTTTTCCATCAATGTTGACATGGTTTAATTTAATTCATAGGAATTTTGGGTTAAAAAAAAACAAAAAACCTGTTAAAGGAAAAATACCTTTTTCCCTAATTTGTATGAAGAGGGGTGGGCGAATACAAGCGTCAGCAACTTTCTTCCCTTTTTAAAGTAAATCTTCTTTCTAAAGACTTTTTTCAATTTGTGGATAAAGAACTCTGCGAAGATTCTAATTTAAAAAACATTCCAAGGAATTATACCACCATTTTTTTTCTTACGTTCATTTTTTTTCTGAAGTGCCAGACAATAAATGTTTTTTTCATTTTATTTATGAAATTGCGCTTAACCTGCACTCGCAGCATTTGCATTGCATACATTTTCTCTTTGTTCTTCAAAGTTAAAATTGCAGATCTGGTGGAAGGCACTGAAAAGGTACATTATTATTATTATTTTTGTCATTTGTTCCTCTTAAAATGATCAAATCTTAGTCCTTTTTCTTTTCTGGTGAAATTATTCTCAAGTATGCAACTAGATTTTGTAATGCCCAGCTTTATCAAGAGCTAATGACATGGTTCCCTTCCTGGACTGACTTGTTTAAGTTCATGAGGTGCATTGAAACCACCATAATTTGTATAAAACTTTTTTGAAGTGAACTTTTATTTTTGTTTATTTTTGTTTATTTTAGAACACCCGCCTTTGACAGCCAGTGATGAAACATAACTCTGACCAGCTCAAAGCACAATTATCAGTCTCGACATTTTCTGACACCCTCGAATTTCAAGTCGATCAGTCTAACCTTTGTCATAGTTACTGGCTGCCAAATTTATACTTGTTTCTTCAACTATAGCTTTTTTGATATTTAGAATTTTTAAATTTACGTAAAGTAGGTTTTGTAGAATGTAACAAGTGTCCCACTGCCTTTGTGAAATGTTATATAATTGTATCATTTCTGTGTGTAAACTGAATGCTTGGGCTTTTCAATACAGTATTCATATGAAGCAATAAATATTAATGTTATTAAAGACCCGGAGTAAATTTTTATCAAATATATGCACTTAAAAAATTTAAAAAAAAAATAAAACTAAAGTAAACAAAACAGTGTTAATTGTTTTATGTTCCCCTTTTTTCAGGAGTTATTGAATCATGTTAACACATTTGTTAATGGGCAATAATACAGAAATATTTATTTATACAAAGAGCAGCCTTTTATTATAATCTGAGAATTTATTAAAGTAAGAAAGATGAGTACTGTAGTATTATATGATACTTTATGTGGACTAAGTTAAAGTTTCGAGATATTCTCTCGAAAGCTTGTCTTTTATACAATTAACTGTTAGTCCATATAAAGTATCATATACTACAGTACTCATCCCTCTAATCCTAGAATACTAGAATGCTCGTCCCTCTAATCATATAATACTACAGTACTCATCTTTCTTACTATTCAACTGGACTAATACGGCATAAACCATTTTTGTGCTATGATGGAAGATGCTGCATATACGGTGGTGTGAAAAAGTGTTTGCCCCCTTCCTCATTTCCTGTTTTTTGCATGTTTGTCACAC
>WMED01018897.1:0-12573 GCA_019650415.1 Pipa parva | reverse complement strand
CCTTTTTCTTTCCCATTTTGGCTGAAAATGTAGGCTGCTTAATAATGTGGGACAGCCTTATTAAGTAGTCCGGCCTTTAATTGGACACACCTGCCAAACTAATTAGCACAGTTCTCTGCAATTGCTTTCAGTGATATAAAGAGCCCTGACACACATCACCATCAATGAGCTTAACTGACATACAAAAAGATTATTACCTTATCACTCCTAAACACTTTTTGTATAATAATTTGGAACACAGTATATGTGCACATATGCATATTGGATAATGTTGTGTTCAGGAGACATTGCTCTTTCAGATTTAGTATGATTTTGGGGATTTCAAGTTGAGATGTGAAAAAAATACTGTTTTTACTCTGCATTTTTATCAATTTTTAACCAAATCTGCACATTTCAAGGGGGCTTGTGTCCACAGCGACATGCTTGGTACGCCTAGATAGCTGAAGATGTGTACTTTTAGGAGATATATACTTTGTGGGTGTTATTCATGAGGTAAATGGCAATTTATCCTGAAAAACTGCAAGGTAGGCACTTGGGCAGCAGCATTCAGATTTTCAATTGAAATATCCCTTGCACGCTTGCTTCGCTTTGGAGTGTTTGGCAACCTTATCTTTGCATGCCTCGACATATATTGCATTTTTATGTTTTTTTTCATGAAATAGGTAAGTTTCATGGAGCCTTGCGTTCACAAATCTGCGTTCATCGGAACAAACCTGGTACGCCTAGATAGCTGAAGGTGTGTACTTTTAGGGGATATATACTTTGTGGGGGTATTAAAGCACTTGCTTCACTTTAGTGTTTGGTGACCATATATTTGAGCGCACATACATATATAACATATCGTTGTGCTCAGGAGAATTTGCTCTTTCAGATTTAGCATGGTTTATGGGGTTTTCCTTCAGGTATTTAAAAGAAATTGAGTGTTGAAGCTGCATTTTTATAATTTTTTTAGGAAACTGAAATAAAACAGTAAGTGTCATGGGAGCTTGCGGTCACAAATCTGCATCCACGAGCACAAGCTTGGTATGCCTAGATAGCTCAATATGTGTACTTTTAGTAACTATATACTTTGGGGGAGTTTTTCACAAGGTGAAAGGTTATTTTTCATGAAAAACTGCAAGGTATGCATAATTGGTTAATTTTTTGCTAAAATATTGTAATGCACTCATTTTAATTAGGAGTGTCTCCTGGGCAAGAAAGGGTGTTTTTTGATACATGTTTGGTATTGTTGTAATCAGGAGGAATGGGGCTTTTAAAAACAGTTTAGTTTTACCAAAAAAACATACTTTTTCTTTTAAAAATAGTGACTGTTTTAAGATAAAGTAAAAAATTGTTATTTATTTATTTTTTACATATTTCACCCAAAATAATAAGGAAGCAAAAGAAAAAATGATGACAAATGAGACATTGGGGGTTATTCACCAAGATGTGAATTTGACTGTCGAATTCGCAAACAGCGGATTCCCATAGCAAATCTGCTACAATTTCCCCATTGTAAAGTCACAACAATTTTTTAATGTTAAGATTGAGACAATTTTCCCACAATAAAGTTGTGGCTGCGACAATATTCTCATTATAAAGTCGTGACTAGGACAGTAACAGCCTATTGCGAATGCCTTTATCTAGCAAATTCACACCTATACGCAACAATTCAGACTTTAGTGAATAACCACCATTGCATGTTAAAGTCCAAAGTGTGCTGAAAAAAATGATATATAATTTTCCTGGAAATTCTACTGCTTTCCCTGCAAAAACATTAGTAAAACACATACAGCACAAAATGTTTAAAAACAGCTTGGCAATACAGGGTGCACAGGGGGGAAAAAAAAAATTAGAATATTTAAATCTCAGAAACCAGTTTGTAAAAGTCGACGAAACTTATACACCATTGGCAGTAGCAGGTAGTGACCGCAGGCAGGCTGACCATCACAGAAACTTACGTTTTACTCTGAGTGTCCAGCTGTGTGACACCTGCCCCCTCGCATTGGAGATTTTACAGCTATATGTTCCGCTGTCTCCTGTCTGGATGTTCAACATGTGCAGAGTATGAATCCTAGCTCCTTCCCTGATTCTCAATCCCTCCTTTTCCACTAGCAAAGAATCCCCTTTAAACCATTCAATCCGTGGCCTGGGATCTCCAGAAACTAAAATGTAAAAATGTGGGGGGAAAAAAAATTCTCAAAAGATATAAAAACCGTTTTGTCTTAAGAAACAATAACAGACATTGGCTCTGATGAAACCTGTTCCACATTGTACCTTCAGGCTGCAAAGTTACAAACTCTGTTCCAGATTCTAAACATCCCATATTAACCCCCAGAGCGCAAACACAAAGACTTAAGCTCATGAGAAATGACACAGTCCATTGCCAAGTCTACTTCTAGAATAGATTGGAAAGATAAGCCCCAAACTAATGGTTTCCAATATAAGGTACGTGAACATAAATCAAGATAATCTATATAAAGAGGGTATTTAAAGTGCAAAATAGAGATATCTAGGCAAGGGATCCATTTGTATGTATGTATGTATGTATGTATGTATGTATGTATAATTTTGTTTATAAAGTGCCACAAATTTAAGCAGCGCTGTACAATTCAGCGATACAAGTAAATTACATTTAAAGAAAAATGTCTGTACAGTCAATAAGGAATAAATGAACAGGTTTGCACAAGGGTTAGACGTGCTATAGAAATTAGCTTAAAATGGGTTTCTTCAAAAATACATGAGAGGAGAGATGAATATATATCATTAAGGGCTTGCTTGCCAACATCCAGTCCATAAAAACCAGCTTAATAGTTAAAAAGCAGCATTACCCAGTTAACCGATTAGCTGTTCACCACATAATAATATATAAAACTGGAGAGACAATTTTATCTGGAACAAATATTACGTTATATGCCATTTGCAACAACGAGACTTACTACCAAAGTGGACATGAAGAGAAGACATTGTCTTCTGGTTAAACCAAGAGTTGGATGATTGATAAAATAAATATCTCTGACAATTTATTGTAACCTTTGGATTTAGGTTACAAATATGGACTATAAATTAATTTTTTTTTTAATGCTTAATTTGTAATTCCCTTTTACCAGGAGACTACTATCAGCATTTCCTTTAATAATTCTTAGATTGTAAGTTCTATGGGGCAAGGACCTCTATCCTCTTGTTTCAATGATGGCCTGGCACTTAGAGTGATGTATTTTCTTGATTATATGCTTATAATTTACTTCACTTGTTCATTGTTCCACACTTTACCCTTGTCTGTATTATTACTGAATTGTACAGAGCTGCGTAACCTTGTGGTGCTTTCTAAATAAAAATATACATACAAAATATACATACATAATAAAAGATAAAAACGGATACCTTTACATCTGAATGTGACTTCGCCACCCTCGGTCACTTCCTGGTCTGATGGACTCAAGTCAAAGATGGGGACTGTACCAAAGCTTACGACGTCAGTCTCTGTTAGCATCTCCCTTACTTGATCACTTAATGGTTTTTGGCTTAGTGAAGAATCTTGCTTGCTCTTGTCAAATAATGACACTTTGTCACCCTCATGTCTTCTTACATCAAGACTATTGTCAGAGCTTGGCTGGGTATCTATCTTTACAGATCTGAGGGTAATGCTACTGGAGGTCTTTTTCTGACACTTGAGTCCACCACCATCTTCTAAGGTTTCTGTTGTAGCATGTGCATGTTCTGGAGCCCCAACAAGGATAGATCCAGTTTGTGAGTCATCAGATTCCTTTGATTTGGCACTTGTATTTCTTGAAGTAAGTTGTGAATTAGAAATTGGCTTTACAATGTCTTTAGGGGAAGCATTAGAATTCTCTTTTGCAGGAACTTGATACTTGCCTCTTGGAGTGGACTTTTCTTTTGGGTCAGATATGGAGGCTAAAGAATGTATGTTCTTTGAGGGGATAAAAGAGGTGTCTTTACTGGTACTGAAAGATAAAGGTTCTGTTTTGTTGGTTGTAGAAGAAGAGGATAACCTTGTGAAAGTGATAGAAGGAGTCTCTTTTGTAAATACCTGATCAGATTCTTTGGAACTATCTTTGTTCATTGAATACTCTGAGGGATACTCCTGTGTGGATACTTTTGACTTGCTTCCCAGTTGCTCTTTCTGTACAGTATGTTCAGTTGCTTTTAAGGAACTATTTCTCTCTTTTGAGTCCAAGATAGATGTGGAAATAGACAAGGTACCCTTTCCAGAGAAAACAGGTGTCTCCTTTGGTGAAGAATACAATTTAATTTTAGAGTCTATACTACTAGTGTATCTTGAAGTGATTGGTATTTTCTCTTCAGCTGAAGGATTTAACCCTTCCTTCAAAGGCATTGATGTACTTGTTGGTGAGTCTTTGAGACTGAAGAGTTGTGAAGAAACAGAAGATCTTCCATTAGAGGAAACGGTCTCATTATTGGACAGTCTTGATTTTGAGACTGTGTTACATGCAGAAGACAAAACTGGGGATGTTTGTTTGGAAGATGCACTGGGTGCCTCTTTATTAGACATGGGACCTCTAGCTTTTGATTCTATAGCAGAGGTATAACGTGAAGTTATTGATGGGGTCTCTTTTGAAAGGATTTGAACCTCCTTGACCGCCTCTTGTGTCTGGTTGTAAAGAGGGGTGCTGGTGGAACTTTTGAAAAGATCACATGATAAGTTGCTCGACATTGTTCTTGAAGGAGTTGTAGCAAAGACCTTTGGTGAATTAGTACAGACTTTTCTGGAAGATCCTTCATAATTCCTCATTAAAGATAGTTCTCCATTATCTCTGTACACTCCTCTTGTGGCTGGTGTTAAATCTGCACTTATTAATTCCTGGCTTTTATTAATGTCATTTGGTGTCATCTGTTTGGATTCTGTTGCTCTTCCATGAATAATATTTCTTGCAGACTCTGCAGAGATGCTGAGAATTAAGCACAAATAGTCAAATCTCTACAGGATCAGATAAACTAAATGTACTGAGAACTAGAACGTGCACCCCCTAAATGATGAACCTGGAGCTACTTGTCCAAATTCCCATTGACAGCCACAGGTAAATCCCAATGTCTCCTCCCTCAAGACAACTCATCCTGCAATTTGTATCTGCTGAATACGTAGTTCTTTTACTCCTCCTAATAACCTGTGACCCCCTTTGCAATTGTGAAGTCCTTAGAGCTTCATCCTACACCCCAGTATGAACTACCTTGTCGCCATATTCTTTCCACTTTAACATGCTCTGTGACTTAGATATTATTGCCATATGTTTACCCCCATTATTTACAAATCCCATTTAATCATGAACACAAGCTAAAATAGCACTGTGTTGCTTTCGGTTACATATCATGCATATTGTACTGGTATAGTGGCTTAATTTATTCTGTTTCAGCTAGCCTTTCCTATCAACCCATTTGTACTGATAAAATGTATTCGGGTTGCTGGAGCATTTCAGTTATTCCGTTATTTAAACCTTGACTTGTGAGTCTAATACTGTGAGTCTGAAACTCTATCTAGAATTCCAGTCATAAAGCGAGGTGGGGGATGCTGCATTTTAACCAGGAAGGAAACAGTGAGAGAGTTTTTTACGCACCAGTAATGCCAATGATCAATATTAGCACAAAAAGAATTGCAACTAAAGACCAAATGCTCTTCGCATTGCAAAAAGAATGATTGCACAAGATCGACATCTACTGGTCATAGAATATAACTGCGATGATATCTAAACAAACCACAATTCTGCTGCATAATGTAGAGCCACCCACACACTTCAAACTACTCTAGAATGTGGCCCTAAAACTATGTTCAGCCTCAACTACCCAGCGGAGTTTGAGACATTCTGCAACATGCACAGCATTAGTTTAATGCTTCTACATTAACAGCAGTGGTTTTCTAAGCAAAGATAGCACAAGAATGTGGACATACCGATCCATGGTCTCAGAACCTAAAAAAAATAAACAGAAAAATAAAAATCTTAATTAACTTATCTCCCACAGTCCAGCTCATTAATACACACATATGGCCCTGTTTGTTTACATGAAAGCATGAGAAAAATTTATATTATTAGAGGTCAAATTAAAGGGAAAATAAACTAAATATTAAATATTATATCAAATGAAACATTTCTCTAATGCACCGTGATTATTCCACTCATTTTATTTCTCTGCTATGAATTTATCATTTTCTACCGAGCCAGTCAAGTTTTATATTTTTAAATTACCCTTATTTTGTGGGCAACAGAGCTAACATTCTAGTTTTTATGTTTAATACCCCCTTCTGGATATACAGGGTAGAAAGAAACAATACAGACTAATGTAAGTGACCCCTGGATACCTGGTTGTGCAAGGACAGGGAATAACAGTAAATAAATGCCACTATCACTTCACATATAAGCCTTGGGAGCCTTATCACTACTCCCTATGACCCTGTATATTCAGTAAGTTCTCAGTAACTAAACCTGCCTCTGAGCTCAACATTCCTTTCTCCCCACCTCTTTTTCTCCCTTTGATACGCACTTTATACGATGGTATCTGCATTTGCACTTTACTTTGACTACTGGTTTTTGTAATTTCTATCCCCATTGTCCAATTTATATCCCCATTGTTATGTATACTGGAGAGATGAGAAACGTAATTTCAATACTTGTATGTGCTCATGTACATATGTAGAAATTGACAATAAATATCTATCTATCTATCTATCTTGGGAGAGAGGGGATTTTAACAGAAAGAAGTACATTTCTATGGAATATTAAATAGAATTCCGGAATCTGCTACAAGTTAAGAATGCGGTTTTCTCGAGGGAACAATTGGAAAATTCCAGTTATTTCTTTACCTTGAACAACAAGTTGTGGGGAGACAGAGGATTTTCCGGAGCGGTTTGTTACGGTACAGGTGTAAACACCAGCATCTGCTTCATTCACTTCATATATTTCAAAGAAATGCAAACCAGATTTCTCATACATGTTATAATGGTTTCCTGAGCGCAGCTCAACATCATCCTGCAACAATGAAACAGAAATTCAATTTCCGAGCCTCGCTCACGGGTCCTGTAATCAAAACCTGGTTGTTGGTTGCCTGGAAATGGCATTTGATTAATTTACTTAATCATAAAGCAAAATGGCCTACTGGACTTCACCAAGCAATCACTTTTGGATGAAGCAGCCATCAAGCATCAATCATGTTTGAAAGATTTTAGCATTTTAAGTTTCCAAAAAACATTCAGTATATATTTTGACAGGGACATAAAGTAAAACAATGATTATTGAGAGTTTCTGTGCAATAGATATTTATCCATAGAAATAAAAGTATCTCACTAGAGAACTATGACTCCTTCATCTAGCTAGCTATACTGGAAATAACGCAGGTGAGGAGTATGCACTTTCCCCCACAGTTGTCCCTAGCTGATGGTAACTTTCCTTCAGACTTCCATGTGGAACCAATGCACAGACATCATGGGTGAGGAGTATGTACTTTCCCCCACAGTTGTCTCCAGCTGATGGTACATTTATGGAGAATTAAAGTCATTGGTTTATAACAAGGTTAATACAATAGTAAGTGATCTACTAGAATGAAACAAATGTAAAATCTACTCCAGTTAAACTGCACCCTCTGGTGGCCAAATTATCAAGGTAATAGCAATTTTGCCAGTTTTAAAGAACCAGTAACACAAGAAAAAGAAAAAAAGAAAATAGTTGTTTAAATTAACATGGCATTCCTATGCATTACTTGATATAATGTCTTTGTTGAAGTTAAAATGGGCTTTCTGGAGCACTTCCTGAATATGTATTATCTAGGGTTCTATAGGACCAGAAGAGTAGAGAAAAAACTTAGAATAATATAAAGAATGACATTTTACCAGAGATCCTAATATCAGATTGTCTAGGGTTACTGACTTTATAAAGATCAGATGAGAGTTAGTAATGAAATCATATTTATTATTGGTTCTAGCCAGAGAAATACTGATGTCCATGGTCATGTTTTTGAGCAGGTGTTGTGTTAAACTACAACTCCCAGCAGCATCTACCCCCCCCCCCCCCCCCCCCCCCCCCCCAGAAGTGACAGATTTCAAGTATTTAGAAGGAATTCTCACTTTGTACCAAGCGATGTCCGGCCAGGGGCGTCCTGTTATCTTGTATGTGAACCTCCCAGTTTGTCCCACTTTAACCACTACACGACCTGGCTTTGTCACGAATTTTGGAGGGCTCTCACTCCAAACGCTCGGGCGATTTTCTATTGAAGGAACAGCAAAGTGGCTTCTGGAAGCAAGAGAAAACATTGCAACATTGTTACAAATAATAATTCCAGGAGCTGACATATTGGTATTTGGGGAGATCTGGGTGGGGAGGAGTGCAGTGGTCACATCAAGGGGGTCTGGAAGAATCTGTGGCTCCTATAGTTATTCTGCTGCCATTTCCAGGGACTCAGCCACCAGTAAACAAGAGATCAGGGGCCCGCCGGCAAACGAGAGAGATCAGGGGCCCGCCGGCAAACGAGAGAGATCAGGGGCCAAGCAAGCAAAAGTTATTTTCTTGCCCGTTTACTCCCTAATTTATTCGTTTCCTACCTCTTTTTGTCATCCGAAACTAACCTCAGGAGTATACCATGACTAAAACTAGTACAGCTCCTGAAGCCTAGTGCCACTGGGAGTTTTCTTGGTGGGACATTCCTACATCGGTGACTGGTAAATACATTTTACTAGATATGTTAATGGGTTGGGGGGGGGGGGGGGTGGAAGGTTTTTGGCATTTTGAAACATGTGAATGCTGCAGAAGTGTAGGTGTGATTTATAGCCAATCACGGTCAATCAGTCTTGATGAATGAGTTTTTATGTTCGTTCAGATGAAAGAATTATTAATCAAATGGGAGTGGTATTAAAGGGATAATTGTCACTGGGGGAAAGGAACTGTTTAATTCTCTTCTGTTACTGTTTAAGTCATAAATTCAGGTAATGAGCAGCAGGGCTGACCACACATTAAAAACCCAGAAGACCTGCACCATTAGTATCTGCGCCATGTGATTCCCAGTGTGGCGATTTATGCATATAATTTTGGAAATATTTTTTGACAAAGAATAGTCATGAATTTGTTTCCCTTAGAAAAATAAAAATGGACGTGGGACAATACTGTAATTTATTACCTCTGGAATGGTTAGCAATTTGTCATCAGAAATTTTCGGAAGTAAAAGAACTGTAACAATAGCTGGGTGCGAATTGTTAACGGCAACATGGGCAGATTGGTCCAGCTGTGTGTCCTCCCTTAAACCAGATTCACACTGGTGGATTTATGCTAGTGCATATATGCTGCGCTTGAAAAAAAAAACAACAGTGATCTGGCCACACTAGCATTGAATACGAGAGTGCAAACGCTTGTTGCCACGTATTTTACGAGAGTATGGACACAACGAACGCAACCAGATAGGAGGACCCATGAATGCAAGGGAGCATACACACTATGTTGGATAAGTACAATAGAAAAGCGCATCCATTCGATACGCTGGCCTGAATTCGACCAGTGTATTTTTGGGGCATGCTTTTCTAAAAGTGCAGCGCAATTATGCCAGTGTGAATCTTTGTAACAACTATTTACTGCAAGGAGCTTATTCATCAGTGAGAATTCAACTGTTAAAGTTAGCTCTTGTCACTCTGGATCACTGCCTTCTCTACTCCTTATTCACTAAGCAGCGGATTTACATATTGGCATTGGATGTAATTTATTGTGTAATGCTGAGTAGTCAGTCGGACAGCACCACCAGCCTCCTAATTCACCACTTTGATCTGGCAAAATAAATCTGGAGAATTCAGTACAGTACTCCTAGCAAAATTCGTTACTTTGACAGACTTTGATACTTGTTGAATAGGACATTTACCTGCACACAAAGTGGCATGAAGTACTTAATAAGTCTGCATCCATTGTAAGTGTACGAGCCGGTCATGAATTTAACACATCACAGAGTTTGATGAATACGCAAAGATCAAGAAGTGTCAAATGGACATGAATTCTGACCTTTAATGAATAAACCCCTAAGGCTTAGTGTAAGTAAAATGACCAGACCACAAACACTTTCTAAGGGAGAGGGGAGTAATATTTAACATCCGTACTAATGAAATAAAGCAAACTGTCCATTCAGATGTAAGCAATATTGTTAAGACCATTATTTGGCTATTTTTAACAGGATTTGTCCCTTTGTTAAAGACAAGGACATTTATTTGTGAAGAAATAAAGCAATTTGTGCAGCTAATATTCAAGTTTGCTGTGTGTATTGCATCAGTGTGTTAGTTAAATGTCAGAAGCAATTGTAATGCCATTTGACTGTGTGACTGTGAAGGGGTTGTTTAACTTTGGAGAACTTTTATCACTTGATTCTTATCAAGTGATAAAAAGATGGAATCTCATTGATTTACTTATCTTTTTTATTTGAAGATTTATAAATTACAGCAGTACCTTGCGATACGAATTTAATGTGTTCTGCGACCAAGCTTGTAAGTCAAGACAGCTTGCATCTCAAACCAATTATTCCCTTTTAAAATAATACATACGGAATTACTCTTTTCCGGGCCAACGGCTCGTATCTCAAATTTCAGCTTGTGTCTCAAACAGAAAAATGGTCCGAGTCCCAGCTCTTATCTCAAGAAATTCGTATGCCGAGCAGCTCGTAACTCGAGGTACCACTCTATTTCAAATTTCCTTTTTCAGAACTTCTTTTGTTCACATGTAAATGATGTCCTGGTTGCTAGGATCGGTTAACCTAGCAACCAGCAACAGAGTTAAGTACTGATTGGAATGACCTCAGCAAACAGGAAGCGAAATAATAAAAATGTAAATGATAAATTAAATGGAACTAATTTAGATGAAAAAATGAAAACAAATAAAACAAACTCTATGGCCCCCAGGAGAGGGCGCTGTGTAACTATATTTTTTATAAAACCTGTTGGCTGCTTGTCTTACGGAGAGCTGCAGCTCTGCACATTACAATTTCCAGGAGAACCAGTAGATATTAAAGGAAAATTTGTCACAGATTACAACAAAACCAAAAGCATGGACCACCTGAGGTGACGTTTCATACAGAGGAACATGCGCCAGAATACTTCATGTCACATTTTGGTCAGTGTATGGAATGCAACGTAAACGATGCGACTGGATTAGTAGCAATGGGAACTGACCAATAGTGGTCACTCGAGGAAGTAAAGAGACGTGTATGTGCCTATTGCTTATATATAAAACACTTGCCAGAATATTTTCACAATGTGCTTTTAAGAAAAAAAAAATGAGCGCGCATTTATGCTACTGCGTCCCTGGCCTTACACGGTACATGCAGGAAATAAAATAATTTAATTCCTCTTTAAAGTGGGATGTCTGCGCTAGTGGTATAGATAAGGAGAATTAGAATAAGGAAAAAATAATAAAAACCTTTGCAGTAGGAACACCATCAGATGCCATGAATCTCTCCCAAGCAAATGGACACCTCCAATCTGTTTAGACTGCATACAGTGTCATAATTTACATTGGTCCATATTTAGCGGTAACATTGCAGTGAAAAACATGGAGTACCCTCTGCACTTACCCTGAAGTCCGAGCACTCGATGGCAGGCTGTATTTGGTTGCAGGACTGCCTGTGGGAAACAGAAGTGGAGAAAACCTTTATTCTGGTTAGTTACATTCCTGCTGATAGCGGCATGTCTGTGTATATGTAGCGTTAGGAAGTGCGAAGGGTTAAAGAAAAGTAACATTGTTTTGCTTAGACTTTCTAAGGAAACAAGTGATACAACATACCGTATTTACCAGCGTATAAGACGACCTATAACTTTTCCAGTTAAAATATAGAGTTTGGGATATACTCGCCGTATAAGACTACCCCTCTTCCAAGGCAAATCCTGCTTGGATTGGTCAACTCTCCCTGCCTGCCCAGCCCTCCCTGTCTCCAAGATTATCAGAGCACCATCACACAGTGCTGCCCCTACAAACCCTACCCTCTGAAGGAGGGGGCGCTATCTTAGTGCTCACCCCCCCTCCTTTTCTCTCTCCCTACCTAGCTCCTCTGTTGCCGAGCTGTCTGTGCGGAGCGCTATAGCGTTTCCTCTCACGTCGCTCACAGGAAGTTACATCAATTCTGGGGGAGGAATGCTGTAGCGCTCAGCACAGACAGCCGGGCAATGGAGGAGCTAGGTAGGGAGAGAGAAAAGTGATAACCGGCGTATAAGACGACCCCCAACTTTTCAGATGATTTTCAGGGGTTAAAAAGTAGTCTTATACGCCAGCAAATACAGTAACAGACCTCTAATAAAACACTATGGGGGGAGAGGGGGGCACTAAATACATTCTACACCTGCAGTACCTCCACTCCAACTGCTGTGGGAATTCACTTCCCACAATCCCTAGAAAGCCACTGGCAGTCAGGGAACTAGAGCTCAGATGAACCCTGTCTACCCCACTATACTGTTCAGAACCGTTACCCCCACTCTTCCGGCCTGAAGATGATTGGATTATACAGTCCAAAAGGGAATCCAGCATCTGGATCCAGCTGGGTCCAAAATATAGAAAGATGGTGCGGCTCGCTGCAAATCCCCAAGAAAATGTAAACTTTGCGTATAGTAAT
>WMED01018895.1:0-12574 GCA_019650415.1 Pipa parva | reverse complement strand
TTACCCAGCTCTGGTTTCTGTATTTTGGTAGGTAGTTGTACGTATAAAACATCATCATATAGTACTGATTCACATTTACATACACTAGAGCAGGAGTCGGCAACCATTTGGGCTGAGGGAGCCATATACGTGCGGCTCCCTCAGCTCTTTTGAATCCGGAACCGCTGACGTCACATGCGGCTCCGGATTGGCTAGCAATCCGGACTTCTGGTGACGTCAGCGGCTCCTGATTGGCTAGCAACCCGGAAGCCGGTGACGTCAGCGACTCTGGATTGGCTAGCAACCCAGAAGCGCTGAGAGAGCTTTCTCTCTGCAGCGCTTGTCAGCACAGTGTAATGAGTGGTGCTTGCACCGCTCGTAACAGTGAAAGAGACAGATATGGACATCAAAAGAGCCATAGGTTGCCGACCCCTGCACTTATCTTAGAAGAAATTGTGGCACCCCATTTCTTTTATGCACTGAGCTGTTTTTAATTAGGCCTCTTATTTATGGTGCAAAATACCCCTGGGGGATCGCTGCAAATCCTATTGGTATGTAGTGACCAAACCCAGGGTGTAGTGTATTTAGTCCTGTCACGGGCCTTTAAAAGTTCCTAACACCCCTTGTGTCAACTACAGTCAGAAAAATAAAATAAAATGAATATAAAAGGAAATGTACCTCCAATTGGTTACTTGTCCTTTAACCTTGTACTGCAGTATCCCAGTTGGTAGAGAAAGACACACAGCAGTTCAGATGTTTTTCCAAAACGGTTTCCAAACTTTAATTCCAAATTCAGATGAAAACATATGTACATTATGTAATATATTTCCAAGAGGCACAGTCTCATCCATAAGTACATCAAAATCTTAGCAGGTTATAATCCATAGATGTAAAACAGTAATATTTAAATCCCAAACTTGGGTTCCTCAGCCATGAGACTCAGCACCCCTAGGGTGCTCTCTCTCCTGAGCCTTACATGCTATTTCTTCTCTCTTCAGCACTTCCCACACAGAGAGCTCACATTACGGTACTTCCTGCACTAAAATATTTATAAATTCTAGCTGACCCCAGTTTAGGCTATGACCATCAATACATACGGTATTAAACATTCACAGTTTCCAGTAGATGGCGCTGTCTACTCATAAATAGGGCTGATCTCATACCCAAAGGGTATAAACCCAAAAGGAACTTTGGATTGAATATAAAACACTTTCCCACAAATTAGATCAATTTTAGTGTATATTCCTGTACACTACAGGTACACCCCTGATAATTATAATTAAGGGAGATGAGAATTTTAGACAGACATTATCATAAACACATAATCAAGTGAAAATAAATTCCTGAATAACAGCAATTCACACCCACTGTATCAGATGTATCATAGTAGGCTAGTATAGGGGGAATGGATCTCGCACACTTCTTGTTTCATATATGAGCCCTTTGCTGCTGTTATCTGTAGAGTGCTTAAGCAGAAGGCAAGGCAGTACTGGAATACAAGAGTGCAACTTCATATTAAAAGGACCAAAAACACCAAAGGATAAAACTTTCCATTTGGGTTGGCATAGCAATGATTTAAATATACCACCGCCACTTGAAAAAATGTTTTCTTTGAAGTTGAATTTTTGAATTGCATTAGTTTCTGTCTGTTTTTGTATTTATTTGCCCAGTAAATCAGAAATCACGCCCCCCTCTCGTGTCACACACACACACACACACACACACACACATGCACACACACACACAAAACTTCACATGGATACACAATTTTGTAAAGGAATTTGACTGGGATTTGACATTTTTAACAAGAGGTATATTTTTTAATTTGAATATGTAGGAGGAAAATAATTTAAATAAATGATAAAAAAAAAACTGAACTGAATCTATCTGCTCATTTCTCTCGATTCTGTATTGCGCAGTTGTGTGCTACTCCCAACTAATCAGCACAGAACTGCAGGGTCAGGCAGACAACCAGATATTGTGCTCTGTGTTAATTCACTGTAAAGCACAAGCACTTGGACATTTTTGAAATTAATGGATTTGTCATTTTTTACTAGGAGGCTTGAAGGCTTGAGGCTTACCCTTAAAGTGTAAGTAAAGTTATTGACCAAACTATACATATATATTATATTTATAATGTAGAAACATAAACTTAAGCATTGAAAAGTAAAAACTATTTTGTGTTTTTCAGTTCTCACCACTTAATCCTGCAGCCTGTCTCCCCTGCATTCCTGTGTACTGGCAGTTCCTGCATAGTGCTGAGAAGCCCCGCCCCCTAATGAGGTCACACAATGACTCATTCTGCTAGTGCATGCTTAGTAATCTGATACTTTCCTCTCACTGCTAAAATTCTGCAGCACTGAATTCCGACTAGGAAGGAGTTTTTAAGACAGAGAATGTGAGTGGGTGGGGACGTGGCCTCATACTCTACAGAAAGGAGGAGTATTTTACAGAGGGATAACAAGTGCTGCAGAGTGAAAAGGTGAGAGAGGATTTTACTAATCTTTTTTTCACTTTACAATACTTTAATGGGGCAATCTTTATAAATAGGGTTTACTTACACTTTAAAAATACCCAGGGTCCCTTGCTCATAAAATATTCTGCATCTTAGTTCAGCCTATTGACTAAAATGTACTGTGTTAACTTTGCCAAAAGATCTCCGTTTATTATTATATCAACATATGTAAAGCCTTTCTAAATGCACACGTTACAGTATGCTAAGATAACTATAGTTTGCACAGTATTGCGTACAGTTCAGAGGATGTTAAAACCACTATTTCCAGAGATGAAATGACACCACTGTAATATATATCCGAACACACGGCGTTACAGGCATATCGGTTACACATATAATGTACATTTGTTAGCAAGCACGATCATCCCGGGGTTGGGTTTGGAAATAAAATGTAGTAACAATGTGTATAACTTGTGAGAAATTGATTGCAATGTACCGTAATAAACATTACAAAAAAAAAGGAAGGAAGTCTAAAATGAAATGAATGTAACTCTAGTGAAAGGGCTACCATAGCAGTGGATTAGAGGATTCTTCAGTCAAGGTTGGCTTATTGAAAGAAAAGTTCTAATATCATTCTTTTAATACGTTCGGTGATGATAGATCATTTAAGATAAAGTTAGCCTCTGCTTCCTGTTTCGGGACATCACGTTCCATTTGGAATGAATGACTGTTTTGTAATGCTGATATTGGGCCTAGTATAGTTTGGTATCTGTGAGTTAGGAGGGAGGACAGTGAAGCTAAAACTTGATACAAATTAGTATCCTTTTTAATGATAGCTCAGTTTAAAGCCATTTGCACTATCGCTATTTACCAAATTTTCAACTATTCTAATGCAGACAATATCGCTCAAAACTGCTTATCATTCCACACCTGGCATAAACCATTATTTCAAATGGGGAACTCTACAGCCGACACAAAAAGCAGCTAGCTAACACTTTAAAAGCAAAACCAATAAAGAGATCCAAATCAACCCAGTAACCAGTAAAAATAAGCATTCAAGCAGAAAAAGCCAGCAGCAAAGTATCTTAAAACAGCCAAAACCAACAACAAAGGGGATAAAATAAATAAAAGTGCATATTTTCCTAGTGGTTTGGTAGTGTAATCATTGAGCTTCATCTGGGCTGCTGGGAATAGAGTATGGGCACAATGCACAGTATTACTGCATAATCCACTATATGCAAATCAGTAATAATGCCAGCTGAGCTGCACCGAGGGGGTTATTCACTAAGGTGCAAATTTGACTGTTGAATTCACAAACAGCGGTTTCCCATAGTAAATCTGCAACAATTTCCCCATTGTAAAGTCAAGACAATTTTTTAAAGTTAAGATTGCGACAAATTTCCCAAAATAAAGTCACGACTTCGACAATATTCTCATTATAAAGATGCAACTGTGACAGTAGCAGCCTATTGCGACATTAAAGTTTCTCCAATCAGATCCCTTAAATCATGATCTAGCAGGGATCTGACTGGAGGAGCAATTAAATCATAATTTAGCTCCACCCAACCCAACTCGATAGTAAAGTCAGGCATTGGAGCAGAAAAGAAGCAGGGAGTTTGATTCTTTTACTACAGTCTACTACTCCCTGCTTTCTAAAAACCTGACAGGTCCACTTTAATCATTAATCCCCCAGCCTATCAATATATCTGTTTTTGACAATTTACTAAGGCACTCAAAGCAAATTTTATCACCCAAAAGTCTTTGCGTGTCTCAGGCTGCCATAAACCATTATGGAGTCGGTCTTCCCATTTAGCCACACTTTAAGAAGTTTTTCCATAGAAAAGGTATATAAATATTGCTGTCATGAAAGGAGAATCTAATAGAAAAATACTGTAAAGTGTGCTGCTGGGAGAGAGGTGAAAGGGTAAAGGAAGGAGGGGGGTGAGGGGGTAGAAGAGGTGGGACGGAGGGAGGTGAGGAGGGGTAGAAGGGTAGAGGGCAGTGGTGGGGGGGGGAGGGGAGTTGCCACCACAGTCACAAACCAGCAGGTATCCAGTGGGGCAACGTTAGTGACAGGTAGCCTGCAGCTGGGCTGGAAGGGGATGTATAGTGATTGGGCTGAAACATCAACTAAAAGCTATGCTTAGTATTCTCTGCCATTATTGATTCTCCTGGCCTGCTGGAACCAGCTCTCTCTCTAGCCCCACACAACACTAGCAGCATACTCTCCTTCTCAACATGGTGGTTGGATTGCATTGTGCCTCTGAGCTGCTGCTGGGATCCCTGGCTTTCTAGTCTTCTTCTTGCATGTGGATTCACTGTGGCACTGGAACTGGAAAGGATTTGCATCACACTTGAAGGGAGGAGAGAGGACTGCTTATTCTCACCCACAAGGATCAGATAGGCATATTGCTCTTCCAGTAAATACTGTTGGAGTCAGCAACTAAGTGAAAGTACAGGGGAACAGAGAGCAACAGAAATTTTAAGGTGGTTTGGACTACACTTTTTATATCAAACGATATATAACGATAAGTAAAGCTTCAACTGTTTATTCAATCATTATTACATAATTTGGAATGTTTCGTTTAGCCTTAAGGATTTTTGGATACCAGCCTTCAGATCCCCTTTAAAATAAAACTGAATGCAACACCAAAGATTTGTTCCTGTTGTTTCCCAAGCAAAGTCTTTAACCTAATATTACTTTAAGGATTAAGCTACTATGCAGATTGTCCTGATATTTCATCCATGGATTTGGCTACTGCTAAGTGTGAGACCACTGCAGCCAAAGCTGATTAAGGCCTAATCCACAAACATTTTGGGAAAATGAAATCTAAAATCAGTATTTTATAAACAGTTCAGCACTGCAAAGGGAAAACTCAAGGATTGTTGTCGTATGGAAAATTTGAGCAACACTATATCTTCAATTGTATAGCAGATTCATAGATTCAGTTTTCACATGATTGTATAATGTAAACGTTGAGTGATCTGGATTGATCTAATTCACATTTTTTATATTTTCCACCCTTCTGCTAAAATCTGTCTCTCTAGTGCCAGATTTTGGAGCTTATTCATGAACATCTGAACAGTAGTGTAAAGGTCCAAATTCACATTAATTTGCCGATTCCTGACCTTTGCATATTCATCAGTCTCTGCAGTGTGGTGAATTCACAACCATTTCAGACACTTACAACAGTCTTGGACTTACAGAGCTCTTTGTATCACTTTGTGTACCGCTGCAAAGTTACTTCACCTATTCACCAAGTGTCAGAGTCTATCGCAGTAGCTAGATCGGAAATGCGTATTTTATAAGTGTTATTTATATTCCTCTCTATGCAACAGGATTTCATGTTGTCCCTTGATTGCTATATTTTCTTTTCTAATTTGAGTGTACATTTGCCTTAAGCCAAACAGAAACCCTGTCATAAACCCCCTTCATATATGCAGTGAATAAAAACGCTAGTGGGAACCTAGCCTAACTGGTTTAAACCACCATAGGGAATATGACATGATAGTGCAGTTTGAAACACCAGGAAGTCCCTCTGAGGCCTGGGCCCATTGGGAATTTTCCCTGTCTTGGTTGGCTACTCCAACACTTGCACACCTCTGATTACCTGCTGTGTCTCTTCTGTATCTCTGTTTGTAATGTCCTAATAGAAATGGGGACTCTGTTTTTGGTAGAAATAGAAACCTCCTATATCTGTGTGACCTACATGAACAGTAATGGGAAAAATACTGTACTTCCATCTTTCTCAAAGTTGACGGGCATGGAACTCAAAGAAAGGGCTATCCGGTGACATCCCATGTCACATTCCTTTCAACTCACTACAAAGGTATCACAGTCATGATCATAAATCTCTTACATATCCACTAATAACAGCATGACCTTAGAACAGGAACCAAGGGAGAACAGGTCACATGAACTTTCCTAGCATTGCTTAAAATAAAACTTTGCTGTACTCAAAAGGGATCTCTACAGCATTGCGTAATATAGGTAAATATCTGTTCCATCACTTGACAACAATATGGCACCTGAATATAGCAAGTATAAAGGCTTGTTTTGTGCATTTCTTTATAAATGGGCTTACTAAATGTGTGGAGAGTAGACAAGTAACTCGCTAGGACATTATTAATGCACTACTGATTGTAACAGTGCAGCTGGGTGGATAAAATCGGACCTGGATGGCACAAGTAAAGTGCAAGAGCAATGGCATAACAATGAATGAACCAGGGGGATAGAGAAATTATTTGTTTGGAGTCAGATGATTGGAGGCTGTTGGGGGCAGTGGTGTGGCAGAGTGCCCAGACCCCTGGAGACATGGGCTCATTGCAAGCAAAATTCCAAACACAAGTTCCACCTTTACAGGTATTTTTTGTTAGTTGTGACTTTTTCATTGCAATAAACAACAGTTTCATGATCCAGTAAATGTAATAATCTGGCACCAATCTAGTCCCATTGGGCACTAAATGAAAAACAATTGTCATGCCAAACCGTACGTGTTACCCAATTTACCCAATTATCTTTGTGCAATGTCTCATATGGCACAAGCTACAGGATTTCCCAATATGTTGCCATGTAGCTTCATTCAAATATCTTTTATATTAATTTTGGAGCATTGTTATAACAGCCACCATTCATTTATTCTTCACGTCATTTTGCATATCTTACAGAAGGTGGATTTTTAATTGCCTCCCTACTTTGGATCTGGTTTATTTTTCATGTCATGGAGTGGAATGATACAGAAAGTATCATGCAATAATAGAAGGACATATACTCAGGCTTCTCCCACCCCGGGGAATGTTAGCATGGAATGACACACAAAGAGCAGATTTCAATTTGCTTTCAACAGTTTATCTGGCAGGCAACTGAATTTCTCATTTATTGTTAGAGGAACAAAGCTAAACCAACAGACGAAGAGTAAAGTAGGGTGGGTTTGTAAGGATAACACATTTATTACCCCTGGGAATTGCTGTGCTATATTAAGCATCCAAAAAAAAAACAAAAAAAAAACACACAGATATTTTTGTTAGGAAGATAATGTTAAAAGAAAAATACCATCAAAAATGTAAATGCCCCAAGATTAACTTATTGTTACTATATAATTTCAAATGTGATTCCCAAAATTTGAAATAGTGTATATAAAGTATGATATTTAGAGCTTCATGAAAAGCTCCCTAGAAAACAATGGCACAGTGTGGGATCTGTTTAACCAACACATGCAACATGACTGCTATCATTGAGGATATGAGCAGTACAATTTGTGAAGACAATTTTAATGATAACATGTTTAAATATGCTGTACTTGAATACCTGTCTTCCTAATACAAATGTTTATTTTTTTTGGCATTACTTGACTTTTAAAATGAACATTACAACATACATTCAATGCTTATAAACATAAAAAAATACTAAAATAAATCTGCTAAGAATCAACTTCACTGCATACATAAATGTAAACTGCGGATTGTTTCTGAAAGGGGAGCTAGGCTGGCTAGCATGCTAAAGGAAACACTAGTTAGGTACATTTGTTTTCCCTTTCCTTTCCTGAGCCCTCAGTTTCAGTGTTAGGACTACCCCCTCAGTGTTAGGACTACCCCCTCAATGTTAGGACCAACCCCTCAGTGTTAGGACCAACCCCTCAGTGTTAGGACTACCCCTCAGTGTTAGGACTACCCCCTTAATATTATAACCAACCCCTCAGTGTTAGGACTACCCATCAATGTTAGGACCAACTCCTCAGTGTTAGGACTACCCCCTCAATGTTATGACCAACCCCTCAGTGTTAGGACTACCCCCTCAGTGTTAGGACCAACCCCTCAGTGTTAGGACTACCCCCTCAGTGTTAGGACTACCCCCTCAGTGTTAGGACCAACCCCTCAGTGTTAGGACCAACCCCTCAGTGTTAGGACTACCCCCTCAGTTCTCTGACACTGAACTCCCACAGGTACAAAATGTCATCTGTGCTACAGGCACAGACACACATGGAAATCTCATCAGGGAGGGAGCTCAGCTTAGTTCTTGGACAATGTTTAATGGGACCCTAAGTGACAATGTCAAAATGTTCCCCAACACTAGCAGTCTCCCCCCATTATATCCCATACAATGCAGTAGTTCCTGGGGGGCACCCACCAAGACAGCAACCCCTTCCAGCAGCATAGGTAGTGCCCTAGGTGTCTGCCTACCCCTAGTCCCAGCCCTGGCAATGCCAATAAATTGTCAGTAGTTTTTATGATGTTACTAGTCCTTAATAGGAAAAGTTTCCCAATTTAATTAAAGCATTTTGCAGTATTTATTAATTAACTATTCCAAACTCCTTCTCTGTTTGTATCCACTTTCTTACAGAGGCTCCTCCTCTTTCCCCATCTTTCTCTTCAGCAGTTCTCTCTGGAATTTCAAGTCCGATAACTGAATGATGAGCTTCTTTAAGAAAGACTATGAAGGTAAAACCTGTAAAATAAGTAATCAGTGTATAATACCGCAAAAAAAAATTATGGCAATTAGATGGGCAAATAATTGGAAATTATACTGTTCCTTTAATATTGAAAAGATGTATAGCATTGGCTTCTAGCTATCCTGACCATCTATTTATATAAAACAGAAAACATGGTGTCTAAATGAAGATAATATTAGGCAGATTTTACCAAATGTCCACTTCAAGCCAATGATATTTACATGTTTCGCTCTGTTTAATCTAGAGGTGGGTGTTGTACAAATACTTACTTTATAGTTTCACGTAATAATAATTTCACAAAACATATTGTTGCCCTTTGGTTCTAATGTACTTAATAAATAGGTCATGTTTAATATTTATTAGTAGGCATTAAGGAGTAGAAATGAACAATCATACCCCCCTAGACTATAAACTAATGGTGGGAAAAGGTTCCAGCAGATGATAGAATAGGTCATCAGGCCTACATTTTGTGTGAGAAGGGCAGCAACTTAACTGGGGTGCCAGATCTTTGTGGGTGGCAAACTAACCCAACTTCAAAGAAAGACAATAACGTTCTCAAATTAGTATAAAACATATTTTAACTTTATTTCTGATTATACAATACTGATCAATGAAACAATAGGACATTGCATCAACTGGGGGCAGCACTGCCTTAGGGAAGTGAAAGAAAAATACATCTAGCTCCGGCGTACAGAAGGCAGTGCTTATAGTTTTATTTCTAAACAAGATGTAGTCCTAGAAAGATGGACATCAATGAGTTCCCAATTGGGAACCTCAGTTTTTTTATTTTTTTTGGTGACTGAAAGACATTTGTCACAGAAAACCTCTACGAGTAACTAGTCAGTGGTTGAATAAAGATCATTCCTATGCCTTCCATTATGTTAATACATGTATGAACTGGCCCAGTTAATTTTGGGTCAAAGTGTTAGACTAGGGAAGAGCCACCAGACCCACTAGAAATAAGAAGTAGGTGCAGAATAGCATGTGTGCAAGATTGCTCTGGAATTAGTATGATTGGGTCAGGACCTTAAAACCCTTTGCTATAAAGTGGCTCTAAGTTTTGCAAGTTGTAAGCAGGAACTGTTCTCTAAAAAATAAGAAAACTGAACTGAACTATACTAAAAAATAACTCCTGGTCCCCAAGTTTTGTAGAGCAGTGTGGGAAAAGATGCTACATTTATGAAAAAAACCCAATAATGAATCGATTAGGCACGAGCCTGACGTTGAGTGCAGAACAGGACATATCCAGTCCATGCCTTTAACAACTTCCATGATAAATGGATAAAGAGAAAGCTTAGGGGTTTACTACTACTTTCTGAGATATGTGGGAGCATGAGAGGGCAATAGGGGTACTATCCAATGGCAGCTGCTTTAGGCAGCACCAGGAACTGCCCAATGACTTTTGCA
This sequence comes from Pipa parva, assembly GCA_019650415.1. Classification (NCBI taxonomy): domain Eukaryota; kingdom Metazoa; phylum Chordata; class Amphibia; order Anura; family Pipidae; genus Pipa; species Pipa parva. The sequence goes on along the minus strand of WMED01018895.1, from coordinate 2,284 downwards.
TTCCCCATCAGGATGTGCATACAGCAGGACATCATGGATCTATCCATGTCACATTTATGTATCTGCACTGTATATTATTACTTTTAGAACAATATACAGTATGTGCTCAACATAACAATCATCAAAAATAAATGATGATACAGTGCAGTAGAAAAGAGAAGAAAAACACCTGACATTTGACAATAGTGCATAATTCATTAAGCAATTAAGAAGAATGAACCCATTGTTCTGAAGAACTTTCCATTGGTTATTTAGTCATTATATTGTAGAAGTGGTTTAGTAAACCAGATTTGAGCACTAGACTGCTAAGCAAGAAAAACTGGTATAACTCCTGCATTCTGTGACCTTGAACAAGTCATGTATTTTGTTTTGCCTCAGGCAGCCAAATTGAATTATACGATCTATGGGTCCTGTCCTGCTATCGTATGTCAATGGCCCTGCTTAAAGGAAAATATTTCCTAAAAATGTATCCCCCACCACAGCGTTAAAGAATGAATAGCTTTGTGTGGTCTAAAGGTCTTTATTTCTTTTTCTTTATCTCTCTCTGTCTTTCTCTGTTTCTTTTTGTTTTGTTGTTTGTCCTTTTACATAGAACTCCACATGCCCTTCAATGAGATATATATACTATATTTATATATATACCGTATATACAGGGCACATGAGTTCTTTGTGAAAGGGCAAACAGCTGGCGAAGCCAGTTTTATTTTTGTATTAGTACAGTCATATAAAGATTACCAGAACAGTGTAAGATAACAGAGCAGAGCATTTAAATTACAAGATGATTTTAGGTTTTCCTATTCCCCTTAGCATTTTTACCCTAAGACAACATAATGGTGCTAACTTACTGTATTATTACCCTCTCTTGCTAATGATATACATATCAGTTTGTATCAAGGGGTAACAGTACATGTTTGATTCAGGTGTCTATTAAGGGGGATGTTCACCTGAAAGTCTGTTTTTATTTTTTGTAGATAGTAATATTCTACAAAAATGAACAATTGATAATCACTTCTGGGGTTCCTGAATATTTTGCTTTACTTTTCTGTGTCATCTGTTCTTTAATTACTCCTAAGCCTAATTTATACTTTGGAATTCTTTTTTTAATGGCCCTGTTTTATGCTTAGGGACCTGTAATATCTCTCTTGCAGACTTTACTTAGAATCATTGCTGGTTGCTAGGTTAACCAATCTTAGAAACATTTTCAAGTGAAATACAAATGTTCTTGTGCTGTATGAATCAGTTACTAAGAATGTTTAAGCTTCATAATGTTATCTAAGGTGAATGTATCAATCCAGGCTAATTTCTAGGGCTAGTGGGTTGGGTAACAATAGAGCAGCCAGACTTTTTGAGGTGCCATCCCTCTTGTCTGACTTACCTAGCTTCTTGTCTACCTTGTAACAAAATCTCTTCCACCTATATCCATTTAAGTTGGATGGTAGAGCGAGCTCCTAGGGGGATAACCAGTTATGCCATAGCATTTTTTAATATTATATCTTGAGACTATAGTGCTACAAGTAGAATGCTGGGCTGTATCAGATGAGAAGTAGAAATCCCAAAATCCAACTGTCTGTCCTTCTAAATATCTGTATTGATAGATCAGAGAGATAGTAAAAAACAATATAAACCATATCCATTAGTTTGAGTTAAAGTATCTTCTTGAATGTATGATATCTAACTTTGGTGCAAATGATTTCTTGAATCGGGCCTTTACGTAATAAAAAAAATAATTAATGTGCTTAATTAATATTTCTAGTTCCTAATGATTATATGTATTTAATAGCTACAATTAACATTTACTAGAATGATCAAAGGATGCTTCTCACTAGTGGTGTATCTAACCTGTAAATCCATAAGGATACAGCCATGTAGGGTTGCTGGCTGCCTTTATCTAAATTGCTTGTTTCCGTAACAAAACGTTTAAGCTGTGAAATTCCAGTATGACTCAGTCACTCCTAAATTTAGTGTAACCGCATACTGAGTAGTCATTTTATCCAGTGGGTGTGTCACAAGCTTCTTTGAATAATAGAAAATGTAGACCCTGTGATTTTTTTTGCCATACTTTGAAATTTCCTTTTTGATTGAAAGATGCAATAATGTGAATCTAAAAGGTGAATTATCAGCGAATAGAAAAAATGCGCCAAAATGATGTGAATGTTGGACCTTAAGTAAGTAAAAAGGAATAATTGTCATAATTAGTCCTAAATATCTGATACAATGTTTGTGTGTATGCAGGGCCGGTCCTGGCTAGATTTGCACCCTGGGCGAACCACCCCTTGGGCGCCCC